>JAQBSW010001027.1:127500-154148 GCA_029291075.1 Eudiplozoon nipponicum | reverse complement strand
ATATCGAGAAAACTGCAGTCATCACTCCATTTGGCCTTTTTGAATATCTTTACATGCCTTTTGGACTTAAGTGTGCTACTCAGACATTTCAAAGATTCATAGACAACATACTTCGCGACGACTCTGCTTATTGTATGTCATATCTAGATGACATTATGGTTTTCAGTCCAGATCTAGAATCTCATGCGAAACATCTACGAAATGTTCTCTCACGCTTATCCAACCACGGACTCAAGATCAACTGTGACAAGACGCAGATTGCAACTTCATCCGTCGACTTCTTAGGGCATCGTATCACGGCCCAAGGTATTCAACCGTTGCCGTCAAAGACGAATTCAATCAAGAATATCAAGTCACCAAGGACTTTGAGCGATTTGCGGAAAATCCTGGGAGTACTAAACTATTATCGCAAGTTCCTTCCAGGCCTTTCAAAACAACTTTATCCTTTGTGCAGGCACCTGCGGAACCGAAAAGGACTTAGCAAGAATTCCATCATTGCTTGGTCATCCGAAGACGAGGAATTACTTCGACTTGCCATCAACTCGTTAGCAAATGCCACAATGCTAACGCATCCAGATTTCGAAAAGCCATTTCTACTCACGACAGATGCTTCTGAATTCGCTATTGGAGCCACTTTGGAACAAGAGATCGACGGAGTTCGGAAGCCTATCAGTTTCTACTCGCGTACTCTCCAACCAGTAGAAACGAGGTACGACACTTTCGGCCGAGAACTTCTCGCCATCCACGACGCAGTGCGCCATTTTATCAGCATCATTGGCAGTAGCAGATTTGTTGTTTTCACAGATCATGCACCACTAGTTAGCGCACTTCGAAACGCAACTTCATCTATCGCCAAGTACCCTGCCAGAGTGGAAAGACAGCTTTCTCGTCTAAGCGAATGGCAATTTGACGTCTTTCACGTCAAGGGCAAACAGAACTTCATTGCAGATGCCCTGTCTAGGCCAGACGTCTCTCTACAACCACCTTCGCCGTCACCATTCACCGTCAACTCCGTGGCACTCAGTGAACCTGCACTAACGCCAACTCTCCTGCGAACTGAACAACGCGGTGACATTCACATTCAAAGATCAATAGCCCGTCACCCAACCAAGTTCATATGCCGTCTGTGGGAAGGCTTACCAATTGTTTACTTCACGGGTACGCAGCCCAACAAGCCAGTTCTGCCGACCAGCCTTCAGAGAAAAGTCTTCGATTCAATTCACTCAATTTCTCACCCAGGAAGCCAAGCGACTGTCCGACTTCTTACAGATCGTTTCTGGGGTCACAGACTTAGGCAGAATGTTAAACGATGGGTCTCAGAGTGTGCAATTTGTCAGAAAAACAAGATCACACGACACACTCGTTCTAAGTTGCAACATTTTCGGTCTACTTCTCGCCTAGCCATCGTCCACATCGACATAGTTCATCTGACAAAGGTTCAAGGTTTCAGCTACCTTCTAACTATGATCGATAGATTTACACGGTGGCCTGTGGCATTACCTCTTGGCACCATTTCTGCAGACGAAGTAACTAACGGTTTTATCTCTGCATGGATATCCAATTACGGTGTTCCCAATGAGGTCATCACGGACAGAGGCACTTGCTTTCATCTGATCGTTTCAAAACCACCTTGCGGTACATGGGATGCATCTTACGCCAGACGACTGCCTACCATCCCCAAGCTAATGGCATGGTAGAGAGAATGCATAGGAACTCAAAGCAGCTTTAGCATCCTCGTCCATTAATGGCAACTGGGTCGATGCACTACCTTTAGTTCTGCTGGCCATGCGTTCTCGTACTCAAGAATCCATTAAAACGTCTGCGTCACAACTCTTGTATGGCATGGATCTACGCCTGCCTAGTCAGCTCCCACGTCTACTACCGGCACAAGATGACCCACAAAACGAAGCTACCCGCCTTCGACTTCATTTCGGTAACATGTCCGAACAGCAGCCGAGACACACGCCTCGTCCAGTCTTCGTTCACCCACAGCTCCACAGCTGCAAGAGAGTACTCGTTCGCAACAATAATGCTGTTGCACCACTACAACTCAAGTATCGCGGTCCTTACCCGATTTTACTAAAACAGCCAAAATACTTCATCATTATGCAAGGCGCTACACCGACATCAGTAAGCATAGACAGGTTGAAACCGTTTATCGAACCACCTGATCCTGAGAGCGTTCAACCTTCTACACACGTCTCAGGCTCCGTCTGCCCACAATCTCAATAACCTGCTTTGTATAACGCGTAATTAATTTTTTTTAAACATTAACATTAACTATAAAATTTTTTAACCTTACGTTATTTTTCGTATTTGTCTCACGTGGCATAACCAGCTGTTCTTAGCTAACAATTGTGTAGCATTTTTGAACAGTTCTTTGGTATTATGCCATCTCTGAGGCAATGTTCGTGTACATATTTTTATGCAGTTACCTTTGATTTTAATGTATATATATTTTACATTATAATGTATTTCTCACACATGACATTACACTGCCTATTTTGGTATGACCAGCTACTTAGAGCTAACGCTTTCGTGTAGCAACACTAAGTAGTGATCAGCTTCATATCATGGTACAGACCACTTTCAATGCATATCTCAACTTTATCTATTTCACAAAGACCACTCTACAAATGTCATGACCACAACGTCGGGCACTCTAGCTCCTTTGGTCGTATACAAACACATTGACAACGATCCAACCTGCTTAGGTTTTATCTTAAACCTGGCAAATTCAGAGGCGATTTACCTCGAAATCTTCACGCTGCGGCTCCAAAAACTTACACTGCTCTATTTTGCCTCACGTGCTATGACCGTCCACTAGAGCTAACAATTTGTGTAGCAATTCCTAGTGGTTACCTGGCATCATATCATTGTTGAAGCAACCAACAAGCATATTTAAGCCCAGCACTTATGGTTCATCATATTTTGCTTAACTTGGTTCGAACTCTGTCATGCATTTCTTATCTAGCCTCGCAGAGAGGAATATTTTTTTTCTTTTCAGAGAGGAAAGTGTTGTAACGACACAAATCAATCGCCGACATATTGCGTAAATTAAATTCAAATTTATTTACGTTGCACCAATGAGAAAAAGCAAATTGCCGTTTAACCACGTCTAACCACGTTTAACCAATAGTATGCAAGTACACATATTGCATGCTATTTAAGCACGGTAATTTACCATGCAAGTCAGTTGTGGCATTTGCCTTCTACCTGCTTCACGCGTGTGCGTTCTGTCGGCTGTCAATCACGTGTGCACTCTGTCGGCTGTCAATACCTCGTGACTCATCTTGTTGCGGGATACCGGAGAGACGAGCCAATTGAATGCAGGACCTGCAGGACACCATCCACAACGCGATCACAGCTCAACCACGGGAGCGAAAACTCAACCAGAGTCCACCCAAGGCTCTAGGACATCTTCAACGCTGAAGACTTCAAGAGAACGCATTACCCGGCCCTCTTAAGGGCCCCATATCAGTAACTAATCTCTATTCAGAGCACCTTAACCGAGTTTGTAACGTCGTACGGCATTTACTAGAAGCCGGGGCGTTTACAGTGCAAATACGATTTTAAATAAAATTGGCCCCAAACTTGATCCTGGTGAATGATTCTCACGGTGTTATTCGGGGCCATTGGCATTATTCTGATTATTTTGGTCGCTTTGTGTAACATTTAGGAGCAGAGTGTCTGGTTCGTTAGAAAATTGACGCTTTTCTGAAACGGAGATTGTTTTTCGTTTGTGTTACATTTATAAAACGTAATCACATGCTCAGTATTCCTATATATCTCCAACGAATTTAAAAAAGCAATTGACAAAATTGTAATTTAACGTTTAATTGTAATTTTTCTCACATCGTTTAATTATTATTTAAATCTGGTTTGTTATAAGTTTTGGTTCGTCCTTGAATAATTTCCTGATATGTCTGTCTACTTTTCCTTCTGTTAATTTTTGAGATCAAAGCTGAACTCATTGATAGCATTGACATAAAATATTTTATTTTAAATGGTTTATATTGTTTTTTTAAAGCGTGTGCACACCTGGCCAGCTAAATTTCATTAGCCTTTTCATTCTCTTATTTTCCAACTTTGGTTAGTGCTATGGAATCGGGGTATTTTCCTCCGCAAGTTGGACGAACGGAACTTATACCTATAGCGGAAAATGTAAAATTTGTTTGAGATAACTGCAGTTTTTAAATGAAAATCCCAACGAAGGTTCGGTTGATTTGTTTGTAAGCTACGTTTTAAAGCAAAAGAACCCTGGCCTAACACAAGGGAATTCGAAATCTTGGCGAAAGGATGCGATGAAAGGTATTTATTGAAATCATTATACAAGCTATGAGACTTGTTAACGGTAGGAAAATGCTTAGCTCGCCACCACCAAGCTCATCAAAAAAGGATAGTACAAAAAAAATTTCTCGAGCACATGATAATCCTCTAACTCCGAATTATGTTCCTGCCTCTCGAAAAGAAGTTGCAGCATCGGATAATTTGTATAATTTACGTGTTCCTATTTATAAAGCAAATATGAGATCTACGCTATGTTCACAATTAATGGTATGTGTTTCTTTTACATTTTAAAGAGAAAAATTTATGTATTTCTTAAAAGTCACCTGTACACCAAAGTGTCTTGTGTAGAAGTCTGGCCTACTATTTTAATAACTGGTCCTCCGTTTTGTGGAAAGACAACTTTAATTGAGCAGATATGTGCAGTATGTGTTCCATTTAATTTTTAGCGTTTAAATGTAAAAATGTTGACTGTGTCTGTCGGTACTGTTTCACCCGGCATTCGTACATGGACTGATATATTCAACCAAATAAAAGTTGCTGCACCCTGTGTTCTGCATTTGGATGACATAGAGGGAATGGAAAAACATTCGGTTCCTGTGGGTACCTTCCGTTTAACATGCTTACTGAAGAGTCAACTCTTAACAGGTAATGTATTTATTTTTTCGTTTGAAAACGTATTCTTTAAATCCAGGTTTATAAAATAGAAAATATAATATTCAAGATATAATAGTTTCTATTTGATGACAAAAGGAAATCGGCCATAATTAAGAAATGTTATTGTTGGTGAAGACAATCACAGTGAAGGGAGCGTATATAAGTTGTGGATATATGCTTAAAAATAATGCGTGTAGTGTTTTTGTCCTTCTGGTCCAATTTTGACTAATTTTTACGAGGTTCGCAGCACATAATACGCACTGGAATATAAATGAATCCTCTGTATTAAATATATAATGTAGGAAATCGAACTTCTGTGAGAGGTATAGTATCTGCTGAGGCTATCAATTTCCACCACATCGGATCGAACTATGCTCACCTCTGCACCCGTGTCTATTAAGAAGTTTAACCCACTTAGTTCATCTGCTATATTCAACTTATTGTTGCTATAACCAGCAACCTCTTTGAGATTACCTTCCAGCCGAAATCTAACAGTTTTAAGGACTGAATTACTGCGTGTTTCTTCCATCCAAGCTTTCGAACTTAACTTCGATGATATTAGGATGCCTCTTATATGCATACCTTGGAGTCTTGCATGCGCAATCCACCCTACGGCCTCTACGAGTTTTCCAGCGACTTACACGAGGCCACAGGACGTGTACTTCCTTTCCATCGGGGGCCACCCAATCTTGGAAACGTGCATCCTTCGCACTGACACTTTCCTAACGGCATATTTACGATGCGAAATGCACCACTCGCGTGGTCATTGAACACCCTCACGCGATTCGCCTCTTCGATGCTTGGAAGTTGAACTTTGACCCCGAGAATTCACCCTACCTCTGTGGAAACTTTCTGTCTTGGGTTTTATTCAACTCACATCCCGTTGGAGGTTATTTAATTCATTCTCTACGGTCAAGAGTCTCTCTGAGAATTGCTGCTCAAGGCGTGAATCTGCTGTTATTGCATACACCTTAGGTTCCTTCTGGCGATACACTGTCTAATCTTTTGAGCTTCTTTGGCCACTCTAGTTCCAGTGTATCATAAACATGAAAAGTGGCTTTTAATTTAGAAGTCAATTCTGCTACAAATATATTGCTTATAACTTCTTCAGAAATATCAAGCCCGATGGGATTTTAAACAAGTCTGTCATAAAATTCAGGTGGGAGTTGTTTTCCCATCTTTTCTTGACGTAATAAATCAGTCAGCCGTTATATCCTCTCGGGTTTATATAGCCCATGAAGTTTTTCAACCATTAGCTCAAATGAATTTACAGGTTCGTTCTCAGTAACGAATTTTCTGAGTCTAAATAGATTCCTTTTTACAGACTAAGGAAAACACCAGGCCGCGGTCATTCCTAATTTAAAATTAAATTTTGCATCTTCGGCCCATTCAGCATGGTTGTCTGATCTTTACATGGTGAGCTTATCATTGATATCCATGAAATTGCGGCAAAAACGATAATCTAAATCAAATCTCTCCGCATAGAGGATCCTGGCGCTGTCGCCATCTTTTGTAGAGGCTCTTTGGTCATTAACATAAGAGAGCCTGTGAGAGGCCAGGCTCGGATAATCCATGTATGTGGTATGTTCATCTAATTTGGAACACTTAAATTCCTCAGAACTATCTTTTAAACTACATTCCTTAAGTCCACCTGCTAATTGCTATGTGTCCTCAATATTTTCTAAACTAGCCATAACAATAAAATAAGATTTCTTGCAATATATCTTATAACAATATATGTTCTCACCAATACGCTAATTACCGCAGATGACAGAACGATACTTCGGAGACCTTGAAAACGAATATCCACGTCAATTAATTGAAGCAAATTTGAGATCCTTCCAAACAATATATATTAAGAACACTGGTACTTTATTAGCAAAGTGTGTCAAGCCAGAACCACGCAGCATAGCATACCACGAAACTCAAAATCTCCACCACACTCTATTATATCAATCACCAAAGACAAGTAAAAACTTCGACAACATGTACAACAGAAACTTCAAAAAAAATTACTATATTTAAAAAAAAATACAATATTGTTTTATGAAAAAAGCGATAACATCAAATTTCCAAAAAATAAATTTGATTTGTTTTTGTGTGAGGTTGATTGATGTCCAATAAATTAATTAACCTCCGCAATAACTAATGATCATGCTTATTTGGTAACTGATGCCGTCTAGCCCGACAACTGTAAAGATCAAAATAATGATTATGTGTTGGGATGTGTGACATATAACTGGAAATTGTAAATCATTAATAATGGTAGTGGGACTAGTATAAATTTCGTAAAGTTAGAAAATAACATTAATTAAAAAATCTAAACATCCTATACTGTTACCAGTAGGAAATTAGTACAATTCAAGAACTTTTTGTACAGAGAACATATATTTAAATGAATATTCGTGCATCTACTAGGCAAATTAATGAATTTATGCCCTAGGTGTAATCCGAGAAAAGAAGAATAACCAGTTTTAGCTATTACTTAGCAGTGCAGTGGGATTATTCCTACCCGTAGATATGACAAACAAGTCGTACGACCGCTGCAGTAATTTATCATTAAAACTTAAAGGGAAATTAGCACTCAATCAAGTGAAAACTCACAAACATTATGGATGAGTAAGTTTGTCTAAATAAATTGACAGGCATTCAAGAAGTCAGGGTTGATTTTCTCTTGTTTATAGTCAGAAGCAGCAGATTTAAATAGTTGCCCACCACCCGCGCAATCAATGATTGTTTATTTGAAACCCCTATATATATATATATATATCATGGGTTTTCAAATAAACATCATTGATTGCGCGGGTGGTGGCAACTATTTAAATCAAGTTTGCAAGCTTGAAGTAAGCATGAATCCTATTTTGTTTAACTTGTCGTCGAAAAACATGGCAAAACTACTGCCTGTCAGTGTGTATAGCCATCTCAGATTTACCTTTATAAACAGAAATCGTCACATGTGGAAGTGATATTGAAATACATTAACTATGCTATGCTGTGAATAGTTTATTCCGACCAAATATATATACAAATCTTGCGATTGTACTATGATTCAATGTACACATGTATATTGATTTAGTGTTATTATATGAAAAAATGTTTTTCCCAGCTTTGAATTTGAGAAAAAATTAAATTTCGTACTTTGGCGCTTTCGCTCTGAACTATCAGTTCATTTACTAGTTAGATGAAATACGTGAATTTATTTAGTTTAAATGGTAAAAACGGTTCACAGAAATAGCACGAAAAACAATATTAGTTAAAAATGTTAAATCAAGAAACAAACTAAAACAGTGATTTGCATGGATCTCCGAACTCCCCGTAGTAATGCTAATGCACGTTTCTGTTTGCACAGTTCTGGGTAACTTCTATTTATAGCAATAACCTCTAGATAAAAAGAACTGTTTATTTAGACCGAGTTTAATTAATGTGTTGCGTTCATCCTTTAAAAATTGATAAATTGGAGCGGAAGCTATTTCGTACAATATATAGTGTCTTTAAATTCATACCTGTGTTTATATTTTTAAAAACTAGATATCCTACTAGATTTGTAGAATAATGGGACTTTATATATAATCAAAATTTATTTCATAGTCTTTCATAATTAGAGTTAATATTTATATTGTACTTATTTTGGTTTATTATAACTTTGGCTGTGCGTTGTCTATTCTATTCTGTTCTATTCTCTTTTTGCATATGCTGTATTCCATCGTGCTATAATCTATTAAGCAATATATACTTGAACAGAAGTTACATTATCAGAATAATAATATATTGATTGTCGCTAAGTCCAGTTCTTTTCACATTCAAACTTTTAAATGCGCAGTCCACTTGCAGTCGTACCATCGGTAGGCAAACAAGCGTTATATGTACATTTTATTCTTGTTTCAATGAATGATTTCGTAACTTTTGTTGCTGACGAGATCAAAATAAATAATATTTCAAGTGTATACACAGAGTGAATATAAAAGATTGAAACTTCTATTCTCTTCTCCATTAGACTATTTACGTGCATTTGATATAGCATACAAAAAGCAGCTTAATTTGCCTATATACACACTCATGTATATAATGCTTCTTACGGTCCAGATAGGTTTGTAATTATTTTTTATCGTACTGATGCTGTAAAGCATCTGTCTTTACATTTTGATGTAACTGTTCTTATTATGATGATTTTTACATTCGAATGATGTTTTATCTAAGATAGTCAAAGAATTTAGACACAGTCGATCAGTTCGGTATTGCTATTTTGTTGTTGTAAATTTTTATTTGTCCTACTCAGCTTTGATGATAATTCAGATTGCTGCTTTGCATTTTAGAATGTATAAATAGAAGAATTGTTGTAATTGGCGAAACTAGATCTTTACAGGCTGGTCTGCCATCGGCGATATTGGACTTGTTCACAGAGCGTCTGAGTTTCGGGATGATGGAGGAAAAACTGCGTAAAAGGTATACTGCAAATTAACTCTAACTAATTTTTATTGTTGTACATCGTTTTTTGAAGATACAATTTCTCTGTGTTTGATTATTATATGTATTTTAAGCTCTACTTAGGTTAGTATTCTTAATGGATGAACACTTTAGATGGAGGTGTATCCCGTTGTGTTGCCAATGTGTTACTATGCCAAAGTCAAATTTATTCGTAATGATTGATATAATAATCAACAGCTTAACCCAAAATTGTAATTTATCCGTCTGATCTCTATCTACCAAACTATAAATTTCGGTAGTAAGTTGCTCATACATTTGCATATTACGGTCATCAGCTAGGTGACCCTCTTTTTAGTAGTGGTTACATAATTAAGTTTATATCTAACGATTCTGCCTATATCTAATACGGATTCATTCTTTTTGTTATCGAGGAAAATTGTGCCATCTTAACAGTGTACGTAATAATTTTATTCTTACATGAGTTGTCAACCGAAATGGCAGTACTACCACCATGATATCATTTTTCAAGTTATTCAACATCAGCACAAATTAAGGATAAATTAATCGTGTGTTTAGAAAAGGTCGAAATATTTTCGAAAATAAACTGTTTTCACATCTTTATTAGTGTACGTCCTTAGGCAGTCAAATTCGGTTGCTTGTGACTTAAGGAGTAACAAGGTTCTTAATTTCGTCTAAAGTGTATTTATTGTTGGATTCTGTTTTACAGAACAAACATAAGAAGTTGGATACGCACTGACTGAGTATTTTATGCCATCTCATACTCGTGAATCGGTTGTTCAACGTCTTCGGTCGGTTCTTTATTCAATGTAACTAGTCATACTTATCGACCTGGCTAGTGTGGATGTCCAGTTATATTTTGTACTGGCTGATGGGCAGTGGTCCGTCAGACCGGTAATGTATTCGAGCCTATTATCGATGACGTTTTGTCATTGCTAGCCAATTGGTCATCCTTGTATTCGACTAGGAACTCTGTGCAGCCGGGACGATAAATTTAGTGGTGTTTCTTGCAGTTTTTCCTAGGTTATCATCAGTCTGCGTCTAACTCACTTTGAATTGAATAGTTTACCGCTGTGGCCATTCTGTGAAATTAGTCATTAACTATCGTGCTGATAACGAAAATTGGAATATTCGATCCGCTGTGCACAATGCATGTACTGGAACGATGGAAGCTCTACAAAAACGCAAATTCCTTTTAAAGGATATATCAAACAGATTATTATTTTTCGGCGTTGGTACCGAAGTCTTGTTTGCTATCTCGACTAACAACAAAGTACAATACGCGGCATATTTTGCTAAGATATGAGATCACGCCATTAAACAAAAATTATTGATTATACAATACCCCATTCGCCTCGCAAAATGATCATTTCTATTACAGCAGCTTATGTGAACCGCACACTATGTTCTACAGACATAGCATTTAAGATAATTACTAAATGCAATAATAGAGTGGAGTTAGCCACGTACGAAGCCTTATGGATAAACAAATTGCAGCCGGATATATCCCAGCAAAAGAAACATGTTCAGGCATTGGGCTTAAACTGGAGGTGACGCGCGCATTTGATTGGTTGTTCTAAATGTGGACGAAACCGGTCTAATGAATGAGTTTACTTTGCTATCTTATATAATGCTTATGTTTCATTGACAGACCTTGATTTAAAATGAAGACAGTGCATACAATCTCCATGTTGGGATCATTACGGAACTGAGAGTGCTAATCGGCCACCTACGAAAGAAAAACGTGGATACGTTAATGTTATGATAGCACTGCGCGACAATGAAAAGCAACCTTCAAGATTTAGGTAATCAATCTTTTCCCTATCGCACAACACGTTTCGCTTAAATTGTTGTGTTCGTTTGGTTCGATATTATTTGTTGCCAGCTGTTCATCTGGAGGCGATACTCGGGAGTAATATTTATGTACTGACTTGTTCTATTCGATCATTCTGTAATGTACCATCATCAAAAACCTTGCGTTGTTTGTGACTCTGTTCTAGGAAGACAAGTGTACTTCACGCTAGTCAATTTACCGTGAGAACTGGAGTTGATAGGTTGAACCCCGGAAGTGTTAACCAGACAATTTCATAGCTACATACTATTATTAACAATTACAATAACTGGAGTAAGCATTGTACACTCGAATGACCTTAAATCTGTGAGAGTAAATTGGCAAGCAAGTTCCAATGGGGACTGTTAATCGTGCTTTATATACAGGCTCTGATGGAACCAAGCCTGTGGGAGATTTTGGCTACCACTTATGCATGTTATCTATATGATCATTTTCCTATTTCTTTCACTAAGGCTACTACAACAGTACCTCGAAGATGATAACGAATGTTTTGACTCTGCTCCTTTGAATGTGAACACCACATCAATTAAACAGAATCTACTTGAGGTTGATTTCCCAGCGAGTAAACGCAGTCGGACCGCCGAGGCTTACCGCGAGAACAGTAATGGCGCTGACATATCTAGTTGTAACGAGTTTCCTTCAGAGAAGACATCAGATGTGAACAATCAACTCAAACAGGATGCGGAGGGTCATTTTAAATTAGTTTTGACAGATGGTCTTTCTTGTGAGAAGATGGCTCGATTAACACCCGGTTTTGAGGCTGGAGATTTACTGCGATTGATCGCTAATTTGCAGGCGTCTGCACTTGCGTCAGCTAGTGACGAATATTCTGATTTTGACGATATAAACAATGATGCTAACAGTTGTCGAACTAGTGAGGATGACCGGCACATGTGTATTGTTAGTAATGTTGATAAAGTGGAAGAAAATGACGTCAACGTTGCCTCATTACTTAAGCGGGTAACAGTATTTTGCTTATAGATTCTGTATTTATAGATTAGTCACATTTTAAAGGTTATTGCAGATTTTTTTAAAAACAATAATTGAGTTTAAATTTCTTTTTTGAATGAAGGCTTTTTTGCCAACGCAGTTTCTTTGAATGTTGTAATACCATTTCGTATAGGGAAGCTTATTCACGTTGGGATGAATTTATTCTTGTGAACTTGAAATTGATATCTACTTCTTACTATTGCTCAATCGCACGACATGGCGACACAAAGTTTACTTGCTCGCACTGATGTTTTTGACTTTGCAATTTCATCGTCAGAGAATGACAGTTTACTAACGACCGACGATAAGACCGAAAATATATATATATATATATATATATATATATATATATATATATATATATATTTACAACTGAAATACAACTCTCACGCATTACGGCCTACATTTCACTTTGTTTAGTAGAATTTTGGATTATTAATGTCCATGCATTTACATGAACAGATTTTTGCGGTTCTCTCCATGTTCATTAGAGTTGTTTAACTTCAAATTCACTGGTTGCTCGCGCGCTGGAAACAGTTATTTAAATCAAGTTTTAAATTCGTGCTTGGCACCAATTATGCTTCTCCCAGTCACACAACGGGAGCTCTAGCGCCAGTCACACTACTGAAGGGGTTCGACCATTCTTGGTCGTTGATGAAGCCCCACGGAACACTGTCAGACGAGCATGAAGTTGCAACGTATATAAATGTTTTAAAAGCAGAAATGTTGCTCTCATTTCGTGTGGTGTCACTGTCCTTGATCAGACATGTCACGACCATAACTCATTTTTAATTTTGTTTACATCCGTTTAAATAATTAATTTAAACTGGTTGTTTGTGCCGGCAAGAATATTTATTATAATAAGGTTTGCTGATTTCATTTAAAAAAAATTATTTTTATCACTGGCAGCAATACGACAGCTACACTGCAGCATGGCCGCGAAAAAAAAATTTGAAGCAGTAATTTCAATAATAATGAAAATAATAATAATAATAATAATAATAAAGGAACTAATAATTTGAAATTTAAGAAAACATCAGAAAGTTTGATTTGTGAAGTGTAGGATATGGCCTGGATGGAGATATCCTGATTAACACATAGAAACAAGGCAATCTTAACTTCTTCTCAGTTATTTATTTAAGTGAAGATTGGTTCGTATAGTGGTGCCAACAGTTATTTATGCGGTGGGGTGGCTCAGTGGTTAGAGCAACAGATTCCGAAGCGGACTTGCCCAGATGCGAGCAATGTGTCCGGCAAATTCTGGAAAGTACGTAATGGGTCCCCAATAAGGACGAAACAGGTCAACTAGATGATTTGCTTTTTTAAACATTACAAAATGCTTAGTTTAAACTAACAATGTATGCACATAATGGGTCAGGTGTTTGGGTCTAGATCACGAGATCGATTTAAATAAACCTATACACTTCACGATATAGGCCAAATCAATTTTATGACAATGCAACAGCGGCAATAAATTTCCAGTCAGGTTTTCTCAGTATCACAGCTAATATAAGAAAATGAAAATTGAATGTGATTGGGCACCATATCGCGCACGGTTTCTAACCGAAGTCTACAATGTGAACGCGGACCCCAACCTAGTAGACTTAGACATGGCAGAAACAATTAAAGTCACTTACATCCAAATTGGGTAGTATAGGATCCACTCGTCTGCCGGGATGGGATCCTCGTGCACATCACAGTTGTTGGTTAGAAACCCTTAGCGATAAGGCAGCGAACCGAGCTCAGTGGCGATCTTGTTGCAAATGTATAGTAGAATCATCTTCGTAACTTTCTTTTCTTAGTAGGGTAAAGTTAGCTGCGAGGTTCGGTTTGTTTATGACGTGATACGGTGAAATCCGCAAGGAAGCTGTGTTGCTGATGTCGCCTTGCCCGATTGCTAACTTGGCCATAATGGTGTTGTGGAGAGGTTTAGTTTGCCTCATTTCTGTGAGTTATCCTGATAAATTTACTCATAGTAGCAAGGTTTTCCTTCTCTCCCTGTCTCGTAAATCTCAATAATAATTTATCTAAATTCACTTATATACTTTTTTTTCACTGGTTATATGTCAGTGAAACATTAGTCACTTGACTTTTGTGTGGCTGGAAATGATGATAGTAGACTTAATGATTTTATATTACACAGCTTGCATATGTTTGATTAGCTGTTTCGGACATGTCAAGATCTGTCCACTTGGTTTCTTATGTTAATTTGGCACGGGATGAGAATATTGTTCTTCTGGGCAATCTTACTTTACTGCGGCTGACTCCTTTTAGAGGATAAGCCGGCTCCATTGATATCCCGAATTAAGCCTCTCCATGCCGGGCGGTTGGCAGCCATTTCGGCACATAAAGAGGGCCAATGACGCTCCCAGTGACGCGGACCATAAACATTGCGTAAACCTAGGAGTTCCAGGTCCGATTTGATTGTTGCAAGCCATGTCTTCAGTTGTCCACCTCGGCGGCGGCGCCAGTTTGCACATTGAACCGGGGTCATCACCTGCCGTACCATTTCGTCTTCGGGTTTGCGTAGTACGTGCCCGAACCATTGAAGTCGACGATGTTGGATCCAGACGGATAGTTGCATGATGTCACCGCATTGGTGACGAACAGATGCGTTCGACACTCGGTCCATCCATTTTGTCTTTGTGATGTACCTAAGGCACCAATGGTCGAATACTTCGAGCTTTTTGGAGTCCTCAGAACGTAATGGCCAAGTCTCACAGCCATACAGTAGCACAGGCCGAACAGTAGCCTGGTAGACTCGGATTTTTGTTTTGAGGCTGATTTCACTTCTTCTCCAAAGTGAGTTCTTCAATTGTAAGAAAGCAAGTCTGGCACGGTCGATGCGTGTTCGGACTTCATTCTTTGCTTGCCCAGTTGGAAGTATTTTTGAGCCAAGGTACGTAAAATCGTCGACTGTTTCGATTGGGCTGTCGTACACCGTGAGCTGCTCATCAGATGAAGATACACCGATGGCGAAGGCTTTCGTTTTGTCGGCATTGATTTCCAGACCAACGGCTGATGAAAACTGGGCCACTTGATCCAAAACGGCTTGCATGCTCCCAAAGCTGTCAGCAAGGAGAACAACATCGTCTGCGTAATCAACATCCGTCAGCCATAGGTTATTTGATACTTGAACGCCTCGGAACTCAGTTAGCGCGTTGCTCAGAATCCAGTCAACCGCATAATTGAACAATATGGGTGACAAGGGACATCCTTGTCGAACCCCTGTGTGCAGACTGAATTCATCCGATTCTTCTCCGTACACACGTACTCTGGCTTTGGTGGCTGCATAGTAGGCCTTGATCAGATTGACGAGTTTTATGGGCATACCGTCGAGCAGCATGATGTTCCATAGGGAGTCGCGATCAACAGAGTCAAAAGCAGCTCGGAAATCAATAAAACAAGCGACGGTTGGTTGTTGAAATTCGTTGCGATGTTCCAAAACTCGCCGTAATGTAAAGATCTGATCAACACAGCCTTTGCCTGGGCGGAATCCACCCTGATTGGGACGGGTACGGACATGCCGCTCTTTGCAGAAGCGGTTCAATAGAATCGACGCCAACAGCTTGGATGCGGTGTTGAGAAGACTGATACCACGGTAGTTTTCACACCTTGATCTATCACCCTTTTTGGGAAACGGTAACAGGATTGACATTCCGAAGTCTGACGGGCATGCTTCTTGTTCCCAGATAGAAGAGAACAGTCGATGGATTGATGGCAGTAGTGCGCCTATACAGGCCTTGTAGATCTCTGCAGGAATTCCATCTTCACCGGGGGATTTCTTGCTCTTCATGCGCTGGATGGTCGTAGCGATCTCAACCTCGGTTGGGGAAGAGCAGTCCACATCGTAGCTGGGTGTAGATGTTGCAGGTGGTTGCGGTGGGGAGCGGCCACTGTATGGTCGGTTCAATAACTGCGAAAAATGTTCAACCCATCTTGCGATTTTGCCATTGACTTCAGAAATCAAGTCTCCTGTTGCGCTGCGTAGAATTGTCTCTGCATTGCGCTTACCAGATGCTTTACGTAAAAGACGGAAGAGACCCCCGAAGTCACCGACGTTTGCAGCCGATTCCATGGCGGAAGCCATTTCATCCCAGTACTGCTTACGGTCAGCCCGAGCAGACCTCGTGGTTTCACGTCTCAGGTGGCGATAATTAGGCGCGTTATTCATCCGGGCATCTCTTGCTTTTTGTGACGCCCGTATCGTGCGTTCAGAGATCCAGTCTTTATGGTGACTTTTGATGGTTCCGAGCGTTTCTAGCGCAGCTTGCTGAGTAGAGAGTTTCAAGTTATTCCATTGATGCTCCACATTGGTTTTATCTACGGCATGAGTTCCATCGTCAGCGGAAGTCAACTTTGCAGTGATTGAGGCAGATAGTGCTGTACAACGGGATGGGTCCGTTAGGTTTGCAACATTCAAGCGTCTCGTAGGTTGACGGCGCCGTCGGGACTTGAGACGGTTGCCAGTTTCAGCTCCTCGGTATGACCTGCAATCTTCGACAGAAGACATCCAACGCGACCGTACCAGAATGTAGTCGATCTGATTGGCTGTGTGACCATC
Organism: Eudiplozoon nipponicum; assembly: GCA_029291075.1. NCBI lineage: Eukaryota > Metazoa > Platyhelminthes > Monogenea > Mazocraeidea > Diplozoidae > Eudiplozoon > Eudiplozoon nipponicum. The sequence goes on along the minus strand of JAQBSW010001027.1, from coordinate 137,355 downwards.
GTTTGAATACCAGGTGAGCAAATGCTTCCGAGGGTGTTGGAAACGCGTATTGGTAACGCACATATGGTTGACATCTGCAAAGCTGATAAGTCGTGCTCCGTTCTCGCAGCGTTCACCTAGACCAAACTTTCCCAGTATGTGTCTGGTGGATGAGTCAGAAGGTCCTGTTCGTGCGTTCCAGTCACCAGCGACAAACAGTATGTCGCCTCTGGAAATTCCGTTGATAGTCTCTTGGAGTTGGTCGTAGAACTCATCTTTCACATCTGAATCAGCTGCGAGGGTTGGTGCGTAGACGGCTACCACTGTGATGTTGAAAGGTTTCCCTCTCAGTCGTACCGTTGCGATCCTCGGTGATACAGGATTCCAAGCCAGCATGGCTCTCTGCGCCGTAGGACCAAGTAGAATGGCTACACCGTGTTGTCCGGACCCGTCAACTGGTCCGCTGTGGTGCATCAAGTACGTTGATTCTGCCGACGGTACTTTTATCTTCGTTGAACCTGTGCCGGGCAGTCGGACTTCAGACAGGCATGCAACTTCAATCTGGTAGTCATATAAAGATTTGGCCGTGATTGCTTGGCTGCCGATATCAAGCAGTGTTCGAACATTCCAACACCCGAAATAGATAGGTGTTTTCGCGCTGATAAAACCAGATAGCTTTTCACTTGACACCCTAGCCTCTGGGGGAGCACAGAGCGCGTCGCTTGCCGGGGACGCCGTAGCATGAACGGTATTCATAGATTGTGACATTTTCATGGAGTTTCTTGGGAATTTGGTACAAGTGGTGTCCCCTCACCACTCGGCTTTTTGGTCGAGGACGCACCTCTAGCCTTTGCACATCCAAGCGCAGTCTGCAAGGCAGCAGTAAGTTTAATGGTTGCCGGTGGCTGTTGAGAGCTCATTCGCCATTCGGAAGTACGGGGTACTGTCCAGGAGTCCATGTAATCCTGTGGCTGTTGTCCCCTTTTGTGGCGGGGAACACACGCCGAGTCATGGTGCCGTCATCGGGCTCATGTGGTATTTTATAGGAGATCCGATTGCCGGTCGGAAATCCACCACGCCCTGGTGACACCACCGCCATGGCCCCGTTAGCCCATGTACGATCGGCCATCGAAACATGGTTGACACCGTCGTACCACGTTGAGGAGGGGATGGTCTTTACGACGGATCGAATTAAAGGCATTCGTAAAATTGTGAGCAAGTCGACGCAATTGATGGGGACTTTTATTCGGCCAACGATGAGGGTTTACACCGATTAAGAAAAGACTTACGAGTACCAGTGCTACCTTTTTGTTGTTGGTAACCTACATGGAATCTGCTTCTCAAAGTACGATGGCGGAATTCCTGTAAACGTCTGAAAACTTCGGCTGCAAAAGATAAAATTTTGTTAATGTATATCGAAACTGTACTCACATATTCACCGTCCGCACGACACGTAAGGCTGATTAAATTACGCCTGTAGATCAGTGACTAATAATTTTATTTTGCGATTCTCATATTCATCTCTTAAGTCATATTGTCTAATTTATTGATACAACTACTAAGTTATGTAAACCCATTATCTAATTCAAATATTCTTCCTTAAGTGAATGAAAGGTGTGTCTGTAGTAGTATCTGATATTCAGAGGGTACGAATTCCATAACAAAGTAGTCTCGGTTGTTGAATAATACTACACTATGATCTGCATTGTTAAGATTTACTCTACTGCTTGGGAGAAAATTGACACCTTTTCACTAAGCGCATGAAAGAGTATAGTTTATAATGACATCTCTTACAAAATCAAGCTTAAATAGGAAGTTGGACAACCTAGATGGATGTCATTGCCAAAGGTAAAGTTGTGCGTTAAATTATAGTTGATGCAATCAAGAGTACGTGCATAGCATTTCTAAATTTAGTGAGCGTAACACCTACATATAGAATATATATTAGAGTTTTAATCCATTGAGTAAAATTATCCTTTGATGTCTAGAAAGAAGCGATGCATATCGATGCTAAAGACCCTGCCTTAAGATAAAAATTTCAATTATGAAAACTCGTCATGATCGAAATCCGACGTGGTCTTCTATCGCATGCGATTAACGTGAAGCGATGAATTGGTGTAAGATAATCTAAGTAAATTATCTAGATACGACTGGAGACAAGTTTCTGTGTCAATGGTCATCGCATGAATTGCGATTGTCTTTTTCGCGGTGGGAATAATGGTCGATCATCAAAGGCAGCTGGCAATCCTCTTTTCATACAATAATATAAGGATCAGCTAGCACGTGAATAAATCAGAACACGAAGTCCGAGGTCTTAAGATAAAGTATGATGGGGATCCTTCTTTTTCCCGCTAAGACTTTTGTGATGACGAGAACCTGTACTGTTTTGCAAAAAAATCATTCGCTTGATTTAGCTTAAACAGATGCCAGGTAAAAATCAGGGGTTATTTAATTGGTTATGGGCGTTCTGTGTCGTACCACCAGCATTGAACCTAGTTCAAAGACACTGATTGCATTGGCCGCGGTATTGTTAGAAATAGCTGTAGGTATCCAGAGTGCCAGGCTACCGAAGCAATTTCATTGCATTTTTGGTAACTCTGAAATGGTAAACCAACCTATCATAACCATATATTTTTTCGCGATGTCACTCACATTATCAAATCACACTGTACTCTAAATAATCAAAGGTTTTGAATGTGTTACACTGCGAGGATCTATCGATTGACATGGTAAAGTGGAAAGGCCCAGTTAATTCGGCCTTACTGATAAAACCAACTGTGCGGGAGACTTAATTTTACGTTTATGCTATCTGTGTGGTAGTATATACATTAGCCACATGAAAAAAACTCGTAAACGGGAGCAAAGCCAAGATGAATGGATTTTTCTCTCCACAAGCTGTTGTGGGAAACGTCCTTTCGTGTAAGTGAGGTTAATAACATCAATGAAGTGGCGCTCCGACATTTGTGTACATGTTTTAAAGAGAAGGTTGTATTCGAGTGACCTCGAAAATTCAAATCAGAAATAATATTCTAATCCATAATTAAACCAGACTGTCAGCAACAAGTCAATCGGGCTGGCAACATATTGAAGTAGTAAAATCGGCACGAATGTCATAATTATATTAGCATTATCAATACTCATAACTGCACACTCAGAAAATCAGTTAATTATATCATTCACGCATCCGGCTATTTCGTCAGTGGTACAAATCAGATGTTGAAAAAATGTAATTTGTTTTTTTGAGTAGCCGGAAAAAATTCTTGCTTATCGAAAAATTATTTACGGATATGTAACCTTATTTCAATTATAGCTTAGATTTACAATGAGAATAACCATTAAAACGCCGACACACATACATGTGAAAGTCAACACATACAGACATATAAATAAGTATAAAAGACACGCGAAAACAACCGGTATTTCACCTTCGAATCAGAAACACGTAAAATTATAAAAGAACTTTTTTGTGTTGATTATCATTTTATAACCGTCTTGACCAATATATTAAAAACTAGCATACTTTTACTTAAACAATCAATGCTTGCGCGGGTGGTGGTAAAAATTCTTACGTGTGACTGGCGGTAATCTTGGTATGTTGCTCGACGACTAGGTGAATACAATGGGAGTGATGTATACATTTGGTTGTTCTACTTTTTGTGTATTGATAAATTTCTTAAGGTCTAATGGCAGGATTTAATTGTTTAAATGTTGCCAGTATAAAATAAACCTTGTATAGGCTGGTAAATGCAATTCATGAGCCAGACCAGATTTATTCGTTTTTGAGCACTCATTAGAAGTTGACAGATTTAGCTCGGTTGCCATTTGAACTCACAGACATTTAGTTCCGAGTCTTGAAACTCATCTACTACAATGCCGATTCCATGGCGTGTAATTATAATTAAATTCTCAAGGTGGCGTGATGTCTGTCTTTTATTATAAAAATCGCCTATGGCTAGTTGGAAGTTTGTGCCAAAAGCGAAAGTCCTATGCCGTCGGAGCGACACATTTAAGCAATTTTACATTATACTTTAACTTATGTTTTCGGTCAGATTCCTTCCAGCGGATTCATTTCAGTTTCGCTTTCGATATAACGTGCCATCCGCTATCTGTCATCATACGACAAATGATGATACCAGTTTGAAGTGCTATTGAATGTACGTACGCTGACTAGGAAGTAATCAGTTTTTATAAAAAATAATGAGTTCTCTCTTGCTTTTACACACACACACTTATTTTAGCGTGGGTTTTGCTACAATATAAAGGAAATAACGTTGCCACTCGCCTCTTCCTTATTATCCCTAGCACTCATGCGTGCATACATGACGTTTTACGACTTCCAGCTAAACAGGCTGTCCAATCAGGCATTTACTGATCTCTAATTGCAGGTTTTGCTTGTCCACTATTAAAGATCCAGCTGATGAGGTGATTCTTTTATGTTGAATTGAGCTCAATGCAGTATAAATTCGTTATGGGCTGTATTTTTGTGATTACCTCTGGGCTGTGAAAAATCCACGATCCCCATTTCTAGTTTAAACGAATATTTCGTATTCAGAATAATCCTGCACTTACATTGCCTCTTACCCAGCATAATAATCTGCATATTGGTTTATTTTTATTTGCCATTATTTGAAATGATTTGTGCCTAACGCTAACAAGCACAATCTGCCCAAAATAACTTCTGTAAAAGCGCCGAAAAATCGCTTGTGTTCTTTATGCTGTTTTCGCAGACCGGTTTCAACAACAGTATGACAATTTTTGATCGGTATAGGTGATCATCACGACTTCTCCGGAAACTGATGAAATAGAATCCAGCTAAAACCCAGGTGTAACGTATGAGTAAATGAACTTTACATTGGCAGTCAAAGAACGTTTTTGTTTTTTTATTTAGATTGCGCGTACTCACCTGAAAAAATTTTTATCACCATCTGTGCTGACACATTACCTTCTTGCTAGGGTTTGTTCGAGTTTAGTGTGTGATGTTTTCTTCAGTTTGAAGTGTGGTATTTAAACTATCCAAATTTACTGTAAAGTCGTTTTGCTTTTAGAAGCATTTGGCGTGATTATCGTCGTCTATTTGCTTTGGAAATATTTACTTCAATATTTTGTTTTTATGCTATTTCTTTTATTGTTGAATTGACACCAAATTATTCTTACTTAATGTAGGTGAAAATAACCAATGAAATGGTTGATGCGGCTCTGGCAAGTGTTATACCGGCTGTGAAGAACACACCGGACTTTGTCACAATTCCTGATGTTACATGGGCCGATGTTGGCGGTCTGGATGACACAAAAGCTGAACTGTATAAACGTTTCATGGTAATTTGTTGCCAATTGCTCAAACTAAACGCGTGTTATCAGCTCATTACATGATTAATTCTGTAAAAATGATCCATTGTGCGTGTGTACTTGTATGGAATATACAGTTTACACTATTTTAATATGGTCAATATACTAAGTTTATCTTAAGTTATTTCATTATCTGATTGGTCGACTTCTGATAAATATTGAAATATGTAACTTTCGTCTAAGTCTCTGGAGCCGCTCGGTTCTATCTTTTCATTCATTTGTGTTGCCATTTCTGCCGTCTGCAGATAGATAAAGCTGATTTTGTTGCCTCGCGCATTGACTGAAAAGAAAGCTTACATTTATCACTCGTTGGCCTGGCGAGGTGACTCCGATCGAATGCTGGATCTGTAAAATAAAGATATATCCGATCTCGAGTCGGGACACTATTGGTCACTTGATCAGGTCAAGAGACCCTGGAATGGGCGTAAATGTATATCGCATTTCTCATCTTCAAAATAAAACGGTATGTTTGCCTCATCAGCCAATGAAAATCTTTAAATCGGCAAACTATTAAAAGACAATTTTCGTTTAAAATACAACGCAAGGACAGCGAATTTTTACATAAAATTTCTATAGACAATTTTGAAATTTCATTGATTATTTTTAATGGGATCTTCAGTCTATCTTGTTAGAACTCATTTTCACTGTGGTTACCTAAAATCAACTTAGGTATACAAAATTCGAGGTCACGAGTGAGCCAAGAATTACTATACAACAATTGATGAACAATATGCACAGAAAGATTACGCAAGTAGTTTACCTTTGCTTAAACATCCGAAATGCGGTTTTACTCTCCACGTAATGCCTCGCCTTCATTAACCTAATTAGTATGTTCATTTACTTACCCGCATGCAGTGTCCATGCGTAGAGACGACTTTTCATTTTAATCAGAAAAAATACTGGTTTAATGGCAAATCCGCTGGCTGCAAGACTGTCTCATAGGCTTCTTTCATATCATAATAGTAAGGCTTCTGAAGCGCTTCCTATCGATAGCTTTATCTACAGAACAAATCAATTGGTACTTTCTAGATGAGAAACAATTTTTCGCGCTTCTGTTTATGCCACAACGTATTGCCACGAACAGTGTCTGATAGGCAGTACATCAATGCATCACCATTTGAGAACTGATGATTAATTGATGAATATCTGTAAACCGCTTACTCAACTCTTAATGGTTTACTCGGTTTTGTTATGTTTACGTAATAGTATAAGTTCTTCATTTAGAATAAATCGATAAAATATGACTAACTGTATATTTAGTGAGCAGTAAAATATAAATAATGTATAGACGTAATATTTTCTTTACATAATATTAAAGAAGTATAAACAAGATTTATTGTCAATAAAGTAATGTTCTTACAAAGTTCTTTGAAAGTGAGTTAAAGTTTCCACAACTTAAATTAAACACGTAATATGCTGATGATTTATTGTTAAGAATATCTAGTTTTTAAAATTTACTTGAATCGACAATCCGAATACAGATACAAACCGTTTTTCTTGAAAGCAGTCGTCCAGCTGGTAAATGTTTCTAAAAATATGTCTTGAGTAAGTAACGATCGTCGAAGGCATGTAAGCTAGTACAGATGCATTGTAAGCATGATTTTGAAGGTGGACTGAAATATTCGTGTTTCTCCATAAATGGCAAAGGTGAGAGATAGTTATTGTAGCTTTCGCGATTATCATATTGTTTGAGTTATTTATAAAGCTTCCAAGGCATGTAAACCTTTCGACTACGCTCAGATCTTCACTTTACAATCGCAGAATTAGAGTGCGTGGCGTGTAATCCTGTATAGGTATCTTGTTTAGACAGTGCGAATTTCATATCGAAAAACGAAACAACGGCTGCTAATATATTCAAGGTAGCCTGGGAAGTATTTTGGCTGTCAAATAATAATACAAAATATTGTGCATAGTCAGAATAGACTAATCTAACGCCAGGAAGATCTTTGACACCTGTATTCTGAATGTATGAAAGTGTGTAGCTTATAACATCACATTAGAAAATTAAACTAAAATGAGGAAGTGGACAGCCCTGATGAACACCGCTGCTGATAGTAAAGTTGTGTGCTAATTCTTTATACACCTTAACACGAATAACATTTTCAAGTTTGTTGGAAACTACTTGCCGACAGAATATCGTCCAAATCAAGAACTTTCCAGACTTGCTGCGATTGTGCAGAACTGTTGATGAGTAACAAGACGGAAATAAATGTGCCCCGTCTCGAGCTCCGTTTGCGCGAATGGGTAACAACAAATTTAGTGTCCAACACAGTTGAAACCGGACAACTCAATGAATTTCACTTGTTATATTGTGCAATTTTTGGTATATTCTGGAAAAATTTATAATAGAATCCTTGCATAATATGTTACTTCAATATATATTCTTGTCCATGTCCTTCGTATACGACAAGATTTATGTGTTTAGTAGAAATAATGCATTTAATAATAATGGATGTTATTATTGTGGACATTGGAGGTTTTATTTAGAGATTCAACTACTACACACTACGATTTAGAGGATTAAGAGAATACGAACTGATCCGATTTCATGTTTTACTTGCATTTCTTTGCAGACAACATAAGATTTTTGGTTGTTAATTGCTTGTTAATTTGTGAATGTGTCTGTATATTATTGTATTACAAGGTGGTGTTTAAGCTCTGCTTATTCTTATATTGATGGACTGTTTTTTTACCATATTTTCGCTTTGTTGGCTTTTGGATTAACGAATCTTTCCTATCTGGTCACAGTATAAGGTTTGCAGAATGCCGTGTTGATCGCTCATCTAGTGAGATTTCTGTCATTGTTAATACTGATAGTGATGTCGTTTGCGCAAATGTTTTTACTTCAGTTTGTTGTAATTCGATTGAATGTTTTTTGATGCTGTTCCAATTGCTGGTTAGATATGCCTGAATAAAGTAAAAGTGCTGTTAGGTGGTGTGATTCGCGGCGCATCTAGAAAAGTATCAGGCTGGGGGATCTTTTCGTTGTTCGTGCCGGTTGCTTGTTCAGCATAAATGGATTCACGTATGTATAATAATTGACAATGCGACTTCAAAGCCAACTCAATATATCTAATATATACAGTGTCTGTAAAGCGTAGTAGAACAATTATTTAAAAAAAAGTAACGTGCTTAAACAAAATGGCTGTCAAAATATCGAGCGTTTACATGATGCAAACACAATGGTTTTCAAAATATCGAACTTGTACTGGGTATAAACTCAATGGTTTGCAGATTTCTGAGCTTGTTCCGGGTATCAACTCCGTGTTTATCGAGATAGGCTAACATTGAATAAAATTTGGAATAATATCTAATACAGTACACTTCTTAATCCAGCAAATCCATAAACTGTGGCCACGATCGACACCCGTTATCACGTTTCGTGTTAGTCATTAAATCATTCAATGAAATATACAAAAGTTAATTGTTCTGTCTTACGGACAACAAACAAATATGCATTGGTGTATTTGGTAATACGTATTTAGAAACAAATGCGTCAAATTGGGTCCAGAAGAATATAAGCAATTCATCTGTTGGAACTGGTACCAACTCTATACCCATTATATGTGTTCAAAAATATAGAACAGTTAGAAGGTACAATTTTTATGATGAGCAACTACTCAGAACGTTTCATAGAGGTCAACATCAGACGCATCCGATACATTCTACAGAGGATGGTATCAAAAATGTTTTATGAGTCAGTGGCGACCTATCACCCGCAATAAGTACACGACGGGTAAATAGAATCGCTAAGACAAATTTTCCTAGTGTATAAGGTAACATTATCTTTATGATGTTGGACCAGATGTGTTTTAGATATGATTTGCGTGAAGTTTCTGTATGATGAGATGTGGTACTTGATATTTGGTAGCATACATTGTCATACGCCCTTCAACTTCAATTTAGAGAGCACTTCTACCATTTTAAATGCGCGATAAATACTCCTTATAAAGCTGGCCATGTTCACCAAGTTCCGTTTGTGGTATTTAGATGCAAAACCTCAAATATGGATATGTTGGTCCGTGCTAGTTGAACGTAGTGGAAAGTTTCTTCTCTCCAAATCATATAAACTTTCATTATCATTCATTAACAACGTTTTTATTCTTTCGTGTGTTGGTTTTAATTGACTTATTCTAAATTGATTGCGGATACGCTTTAGAACGCCATTGTCTTTAAAACCTAATTTGAACAAGAAAATATGTTTCAAGCATTTAGCTCGAGCACAACTGATTGAAATATAGTAATTCAATTCCTGGTCACCTGATTTCATAACTGCGACAATGCTGGTGATCGGAGAGAATGTTGAACCCGTTCATAGACAACCTTTTTCTGTATTCACCATTGAAAGTGAATTGAATATCTGAATAAATAAATTAATCTTTTCGATTATTCATAACTCAGTTTAACATTCGGGAAATTGTCGCGGACACACGGGCACACAAAGTAAACATATCCTTTTAAACAGACTATTAAATAACGGCCAAACATCAAACGAACACAAACAAAGAATTTTACCGTATATTTTGTCTA
>JAQBSW010001027.1:0-122500 GCA_029291075.1 Eudiplozoon nipponicum | reverse complement strand
CTTGCCAAGCTCCATTGCATTATCCGCGAATATTTATTGAAATAATTACATAAATAAAATAACCTTTGAGACAGGAGTATTTTTTTCACACTGTTTGAGACTATCGCTAGCTTTCCACTGCGTTTGGTGAATGATGAAATTAAAATTACCCGTATGAAGGGGGGATTGACTACCCGCTCAATTTTGAGTGTTTTGCAACAGGCGTACTGGTAGTTTTCGTGTTTTTTTGTGTGTGATAGATTATTTTTTGACCACCAACTTTTGATTATTATTTAAATAAAGGGTGCGATCTTGTTATAAGCAGCCTATCCATTATGTACATACATTTACCAGTATAAACTAAGAATTGTATAATTTAGTAAGGCAATTCATCAAGTAGACCGACTTCACGTCATCACTGCTATCCAGAATTTGTAGCGGATTGGGTTCGAACCTGGGCAGCTTGTAATGAGTTCCCACTAAGAACAAAACGGTTCTACCGGTGGAATTGTCTTTCCCACATTATGCAGTGCTTTGTTTATATTGGTAAATATATGGGTCAGGTGTATATATAAAGATCGCAACCGCAATTTAAATATTTGTTATCGCCCGCGTAACAAATGTTCGTTTAACTTTTTAACATGATAGAATTTTTGCATCGGTGTCAGTTATTCTTTTTATGTTTATTTCTTCATCATTATTGTCAACAATGCTGCTAAACCAATAAATTATCCGTAGATAGTTCAAAATTCGTGATAAAAGTGGGAGTGGATAGTGCTCATATTGAAGGGTATATCCAAATAGCACAGAATCGAGATCACTTAGACTTCAACGGAAAACAAAATGGACCAAAAATTAAAATCACGCTAGGTGACATCAGCAATAAAGCTGCCTTGCGGTGATAATAACTTGAAACGTGCTCGCAATGAATTCTTCTATTAAAGGAAAATTTCTCTAAGACAAAGATAATTCTACTAGAAACTGCAACACAATACACGATTTGATATGAACTGGAAGACGAGCCAGTACTATACAATCAAAATAATTGCAGTTAACTTTAACATGCTTCTTGTTGGCTGCCTATTCTTATTCAACGGTGTTACTTAGTAGATTTCCTTAAACCAATTCGGCTATTGTTTTGGTGTTTATTTTCCTACACTTTTATCTAGACTTTTAATCACGCAGTATGTACGATACAAACAACAGGGGGATTTTTTCAGACGAATTTATTTATACTTGCTGTACTTACTGTCAGTAAGAGTTGTACTTTTGTTGTTTACAATACACTCGCGCGAAGAAGCATATATATATATATATATATATATATATATATATATATATATATATATATATATATACAACAAAATAAATCCTTGATACTGACTAATCTAGTTTTTATTAATTAAAATTTGAGAAATAAAGAAATCCAGAGAGATTTAATTAACAGGTTGAAAGAAAAAACACCTTTAGAATGAATATGAGGATTGTCTAATCAAGGAATTGATCGAATTTTCAGATATAAATGATTAATTGAACGATTACATTAGTAGGATTAATAAAAAATAAAGATAAGAGCGAAATATGGATTCAGTGAAATCTGAAGTAAACAAAATTAATTTAAAATATATTTTTTAGGATGAAAGTAAAAGACTCGGGACGAGTAGCAAATGTATTTCTAAGGTAATGAGGAAATATAAGACTGACTATCCTATTTGGTCCTTTTCCGTTTTAAGATTTAGTCTCTTAACGTAAGCATTCATTCCTGCTGACGCCTTTTACCTTCTTTGTCTGCCATTAGATATCGCTATTGGTTATTGAGCCGAGCAATTTTTCGACTTGATTTTCATTCATGATTTTATTCATGCGTTGCATTTCGATCGATTTTTAAATAAACTAGGACAATCTTTATTGAGACCGATTTTATGTGATTGCCTAGCTGTTTCTGATCTCTTATTGTACAAATATTTCCATGCTGTCCTATGACCTACTCCTCTTGATTTTATTACATTTGTCACGTGATAACCTAACACTAAATTAGCTAATATAATAGCGTAAATGTGACCGAACCAGCTCAGTTGACGGGGTCTTACTTGCTTTTCTAACGGGGCACGTATACGATAATCCGGGAGTACTCTTACAGATTTCGGTCAAAACATATATCAATTAGTTATTGAAATTCTGATATATATATATATATATATATATATATATATAAAACACGGATGACTAGATGGAACTTACAGTCGAAAGTGATACTCATGAGGATTCAAATGAAGGAGAACGTTACTTAAATCATGAGTTGGTGTATAGGTGAAAATTGTATTTGATATGTGTTTTCAATGACGTAAGGAATAAGCCGCGTGACTCTGATTCAAATGCTCTCAAATACAAATATGTTTTTGTATCAGGCTTACCCCTTACGTCATTAAAAACGCCCATTATTTACAATTTTCACCTGTATACAAACTCATGTTTTCAAATAGGCTCTCCTTCATTTGAACCCTCATGAGTGCCGCATACGACTGGAAGTTCCAGCTTGTCATCCCTGATTTGTCATAATAATACGAGAACCATGTAACTTGGAGAGTAATATAGAAATCAAATAAGCGAGCAGGTTTCGTCATCCTTTTCACACTTAATATTAGTTTTTATAACTGCCGCTGTTGGCTATCTATTCAAGAGGAATTGAGTTCAGCAATTCTGCTCTTCTACGCAACGAAAACCACGCATTACAGTAAAGACGAAACTGGTGTAGTACATAAGTTGAATAAGCAATCTTAATCAGTGTTTATTTCATACCCGCATTATCTATATACTGAAATCCTAGTGTTATATACTTTTTACTTATAATGTTTAATAATTGAAATCTATTACTATACATCCACTATTACCAAGTATTTAAGGAAAAACGAACATTGCAACGCTTTAGAACTATGAGCTTTTTATGTCTTGCCTACTTTTTGTTTAGCTTCTCGTGGACGACTGGGAGCGAGCTCAAGTTCTTCATAGAAGATCTGGCGGTGTTCTATTGGAGGGTCCACCAGGTTGTGGCAAAACTTTAATCGCTAAAGCCTTATCGAATACTGCCGGTTTGAACTTCTTGTCGGTAAAAGCGCCTGAGGTCTTGAACAAGTACCAGGGTGAGAGTGAACGTCGTGTACGCGAGGTGTTTGAGCGAGCTCGAGCTTGCCAACCTTGTCTTGTATTTATTGACGAGATAGATGCTATTTGCCCACTACGCGATGGGGACGATGCTCAAGGTAGGACGAGAAGTTTACTTGTTAGAAGTATTTATCTAACGCCCTATATATTCTTCAGCTTGTATTTAGGCATTTTAAATAAATAGAACAATTTTTTTATTTCTAAAACTCAATCCTATTGAATCTAGCCAGTCACAAAACATAGCAAAACTACTGTCAGTCACAAGCGTTGACGCATTTCGACCTTCAATTTTAATCATCAGAGCGCGACGAAATTGAATAAAAGGTGAGGGCCGCATATCTAATTTTGCTTTCCTTATACATGAATCTAGGTTTCATTATCGTTTGTCAGTATTTTGGTTTTGCTCTGATGATGACTGTATAAAGTCGAAACGTGTTAGTACGTGTGACTTACAGTAGTTTTGCTTCGTTTTTCGATTCGTTAGGTAAATTGTATTATTGTTCATGTCAAGGTCGCAAACTTGATTTAAATAATTATTATCACCATCCGTGCAATCAATTATTGTTTAATTTGTTATTATGTCGAAGCCAATCTGCGTTTACTACATTAATCAATATTCAAAATTTCATGTTTTTCTTTGTAGATGTTGTAAACGAATAGTAAACACCAGATATATATATATATATATATATATATATATAAATATATATATATATATATATATATATATATTATTATATATATATAATGTACGCTGCCTCTGATTATTACAAATATTATATTGTACGGCAAAATTAGCGGTATATTAACATAATAAGGAATCGGGCGGAAACTGGTATTACATAATTTAAGCTATTGAAAATTTAATACCTTATTTAATATATTTTTTTGCTTATTCATGTTTTATTTAAGGAAGTCGAATAAGTGTTGTTAACCAGTTGTTGGTCGAATTGGATGGAGTCGACAGTCGTCATCGATCGCAGCGCGTGTTTGTAATTGGAGCAACAAACAGACCGCATTGCATTGACCCCGCTGTGTTGCGACCTGGCCGTCTTGGTCTTCGTCTGAAAGTTAAACCGCCTGAGACTGTAGACGAGCGTACAGGGATCCTAATGGCTTGCACTCGAGGCGGAACAGCACCGAAAGTTGAAGGTGGTGTCGAATTGCTGCGTGAAGTGGCTGAGAACAAAATGACTATTGGAATGAGGTGAGCTATGCCATCATCGTCACGCACGGCAATGCAAAAGCCAATAGTAACTAATGCTTCACTGTCATATAAACATTAGAAGCGAACCAAAAAAGTATAAATACCGCCAAAAATAATATTTTAGGAACACAAATTATTAGCGAGATTTGCGAGAGACAGAGTTCCCAGTTACTTTGAGCATATGTATCCAGATAACTAAACTTCTACACATCACATTTTTGGCCAAATCAGATTTACGGCTAGGCAACATTAGCAAAAGAGCTTCCTTGCGTGTTTCACTGTAACACTTCATAAGCAGAACCAAACTTCGCAACTAACTCTGACCTGTTACAAATAGAAAGTTGCGAAGATTATTCTAATAGAAATCTGCAACAAGATCGCCACTGAGCTCGATTCGATGCCATATCGCGCAGTGTTTCTAACCAAGAACTATGATGCGCATGTCGACCCCATCCTGGCAATCGAGTGAGTCCAATAATACTCAATTTAGATGTAAGTGACTTCAACTGCTTCTGCCATGCCAAAATCTGCCCACCTTTCTTTTTACTTCAGTCTGGCGCTGTTTGGGCACAGTACTGTTCGACAAAATATCGAATAAAAACATCGCAATCCACAGAGTCAAATTCACTTTTGAAGTCTTGAAAGACAGCTATATAAATGTCGCTGTTCAAAAACTTACCTTTACATAAAAATATCTATACCATCTCGTCCTGAACAGAATAGGGCATTTTCTGCTTTAGCGTATGATTCACGTGAAGCGCTACAGTGACGTAGGATAATCGAAGCTAATAACCTAGACACGAATGGAGTTAAGCTTATACCACAATGATTGTCACACGAATTACGATTGCCTTTATTGTAGATATGAATAAATGTCAACTCATTCCAATCAAGGAGTACAGTCTTGTTATTCTATAAGGTACAAAAAGGTAAGTCAACGCTTCCGAAATTATATCGCTACGATTCTTATATAATCCCAGAGAAAAATCATCAGGGCTTGCAGCTTTGCGCCATGTAAGGAATAGGTTTGCATCCCGTATTTCTAACTCTGCTGGTTCTTCGAGATCAAAGTTCCATACCATTGATACAGGTGCCAAAGAAAATTAATCTTTGAAGTGTTTAGCCCAACTACCAAGACGTCTTATTGGTTTTTAGATGGTCATTACTGTCATTTATAGTTTTTATTTTTCTCGAACCTGTTGTGCAAATAGTTTGTAACAAACAGCGACTATTACTTGACGCGAACACTTCCATTTCTTTAGCCTTTTTGGTCCAAAATGATTCGAGTTCGACTTTTAGACTACGCTTAAATTTGGCTATGTGCATGTCTACTATGTATTCTATCTGCCAAGAAAAGTTATTTCGATTATATTCGATCAAGCTGCCTGTCACTATGGAGTTCTTACATTCCAGTGTACATCTTCTATTTGAATGAATTTTATTATTCCTGGTTTTAAAAATGTTTGCATTTGATGGTGTGTGTAAAATTTCGTATTAAATAAAGCAGCATGGGGCTATATATTTCCGACTTGATGACCAGTGAGCCCTAGTCTGTGGTATTCCTGGTACCAATTTGAATTAATTCAGAAAACTTGCGTGCGAGATTTGTGAACTGTCTACTTGAGAGGAAATGGCCAATGCGATATGCATTTACTTAAAAGGTACAGCTAGACAAAACTGATGCTCGACGAACGGTAATGCCAATCAAACTGCGAACGCGTCTCTTTTCAATGTTATCCAACCGGTAGCATCTTAAGACAGCGTGAATGTGGTCAGGCAAGCTAATCTACTTGAAGACGTTGACTTTAGTGCCTAAAGAATTGTGCATATTTTTATTGCAGATATGTTGAGTTGGAAACCAAATTATTATGTTTCAGTCAATTCGGTTGATGAATGTCACCAATTACGGGGTTCCAGGGAAAGCAGGGTGGATGACTTATGCTCCTTCCTCTAGTACAGCAGCAATTTTTTTACTAGTATTCGCAGATTGGACTCCATGTTAACATTTTTTGAAATCGAATGGTCTTGTAATGACGTCTGAGATTTTCGATCATACGACATTGAGTTCGATTGAATTATGCCTTGCAAGAGACCGATTCCCGCTTATAGATACACATTTTCAATTATGTAAACTACTTGAAATTTTCCAGTTTTGATTTATCAGATTCAAATTATATTTTCCTTTCTAGATGTGGTCGAATTTTCCGTGATACACGAATACTATTAACACATTGATTTATTTTTGGTTGCGAAGAGCTAAGCAAGAGTCTCGTTTAAATTTAGACACGTTTTTTTCATGCTGATCTAATATAGATTAATTTATTAAAACAAATGACATTACTAATACATGCATGCATACATACTTCGACTACTTGTTTCTAGATTGGATAAATGAAGTAACTCTCCGTCCCTGGCAAGCTTTCTTTCATTCCATCAATTCCAATTTAATGCGAAGAAGCAAAACCACGTTTCAGGCTCCGCAGTTAGTGCCGAACTGGTTCATTTAATATTCACCGGTATGACTTCTTAAGGCTCGCTGGTTTCATACCATAAAATCTTTTGCCTCCGGACAATTGCATAACACATTATGTAATGTCAAAATAGCAATAGACGGTAAAACTCTAGTTTTTTAAAATATTTTTTTACTCAGATTCTTTAAAGATCCTTTTGGTTCTCTTGAGGAATATTTTGTACAAACCTTCTAAATATCATTGGGGACCTTAATATTTTGTAATATTTTGTTTTTAATTTTACGTATTTCTGTGCGTTTTGTGTATGATTGTGTGATTTCTTATGCTCAATTATTTTTTTGTTTTCACAGTGGTGCTGATTTAGACAATCTTTTGGATCTTGCCAAACAGGCTGCTCAATTGGCGAAAAGAGATTTCTTAACGCGGGCAGATCTTTTATCAGCAATGGAAGAATTGAAAGCAAGCTTCAACAAATAGAGAATGATGACCTCGAGCAATTTGTGCTTGCTTTTAGAGTTCCGTTTTGATTTCAACAGGTTAAATATAAAATTGGAACTGTAAATCATCATTTAACGATAAAATTTTAAAAAATTGTAATAAATATTTTTTTTAAAATAACGAATAAATTTATTCCAGTTCAAAATCTGAATTTACATTAGTTTTTAATTGATGCATTGCTCATTTATCGGAAATGGTTTTTTCAGCAATTTCAAAATTTGAATATGCTACATTGCATGGGCCTAGATAAGCCAAAATCCTTACTAGTGGCAAATTATTTATGTAAAAATTGTGATGTGATATTCTGTTGTTGGTTATCAGTCGTAGTCTGATGATGGCCATCGTCACTGGGGTTTGGACCCTACTTTTGAGGTGATGATTTTTGTCTTTTGGATTAACTGGTGGCGCTTCTGCAATGTAAGTGTTTCTTCCTTTAGACTGGTTAATGAGGAGAGGCCAAACTTGCAGTCAGTTAATTATAGGTAACCTAGTGTTCTGTTACGGCGCAAACAGCCGTAAATGATATTGAAGATAATGATTCCTCTCTGCATTTAGTAACGCGCGAGATAAGAGGTCGCACTATATGCAAGGTTAAGTGAAATTAATGCGACGCAGAAGAATAAATTTCCCATTCTCTCGCTTTACGTTTACATCCTTAGATTCTCAATGTAAATACACGCGCATGTAGATACATTGAATAAAGGGAAACCACTGAGCCCAGTATCGTACTGCGAAACGATGGAAAATTTTTAAGCAAGTCACCATTCTTCAAAACATAGGTTCGATATTTAACAAGGGGCATTTAATATACGAATTTTAAAACGAAGTGGATAGCGTGTGTTGGGCAAATTATAGATTTATGCATATTATGTTCTACTCGTGGTTCATAGAAGTGATACAGAATTTGTACACTCTCATTTATACCCGTTGAACCTATGATCATGCAAATTTGTCCCTAACTTAAAAATGGGGCCATTACTGTAATAAGTTCAAGCGCTGAAGCTCATCTAGTTGATTGTATCTCTGTAAAGAGTCGCCTTTGAGCGGTACTCCTTATGACGTTCATACAAACTAAGTTAAAAACTTTTATGAAGGTTGGCCTCTCGATATATCTCCATATACTACCACTGAATGAACCACAGGCGTAGTCAATTACGTTTTCTACTCAGACCTAAGTTCTCTAATTTGGGACGAAGGAAGTTAAGAAGAAATGCTAGTTGTGATTAACACGAAGTCTCGAGTTGAAAGCTTATACTGTATTTCGTTTGAGCGGCAAATAAAATTTAGGCTCAATGCGTAAAAATGACGGCGAATAACTGTTCGATAGCTGTCGGTGGAACTGAAAGAAGTAGTTTTGTTTCATCTGACAATAGGTAAACAACTGTGTGATTTGTGTTTATTTTAATTCCGGAGATTTTATTTTGATTGAACTTTTGTGGTTGCCAAATGCGAAATAAGCAGACAAAATAGGTTAAAATCTTTCATATAATCAATATTTCTCATTAAATAAATCAATCCGGTGTTAATCCTCACTCGCTGCGTGATAAGCAGGAAACTATTTGCGAGGCTATCAACCTGGGCGTAATCTCTTTGTTAAGGTGTTTTAGTTATAGCAGAGTTAGCAACACTGTTCGGAAGTTCTATCGTCGAAAGACAAGCTAGGACTTACCTAAGCTTTTCCTAGATACTATTTGGTACATTATTTTTCGTAGTCACAGGTAGCCTGGGAGAAGTTTAGGCATCCCTGGAAGCATTGGGACGGACGCATGGAGCAAAGTGGCAACCACATCCTCGCGGCCAATATACAGGTCAGATCGATTAACTGAGTCTAGATAGGGAGACACGACACCGTCTCGTCTTAATGCTTATATCACTTCGCATTGTGGCAACATGCTGCCTATGGTAATAAAAATTATTCGGAAAGATAGAGCCTGAGGCCGTTGTGAAGGCTACTATTAGTTGGGGTGTAGTTTTCTAAAGCTCCATTTCACAAATTAATCTAACCATGTTTGGGATGTATATTTTGAGAATATCCGAACAGTGCTCAAGGTCAGGGTCCGAATCTGATCTATTAATATTTATTTTTTATTGTCTGCCCTAATATCCGGTCTTCATACCTATTCTCTTATATACACATGTATTCAAAAAATTATCTACATTACCCCCCAGTCACACAAAAACCTATGAATACATATGTGTACTCTAATCTAAAGTAACATTTATAGAATAAATATAAGCAAACGTTATGGATTGACATATCTCCTATCATTAGTGTCTCGATTATTTTATTACTTTTCCACATGCGTGGAAGGATCAACAAAATTTTATTTTACTTTAAGAAGGAATATATATATATATATATGTTGAATGAGGATACCACATTTGCCACAAGTTGTTTTTTATGCGAGTATCATGTCAACCCTGAAAATGGGACTGGAAATGAAGTCTCGAAAATTCGGGACATCTGGTTCCAAAGTCATTTTCAGACAAGCAGCTGATTGACGGCTTCAGAATGAAACCACCAATCAAGGCCAAATATTATCGGTGCACCTAGAAATGTAAAGAATTCAATTTTTTACCGACCTACGAGTGCTATCAACTGTCCCGCACACGAAAAAGGCGGAATGGAAACAAAAAAACAAGGACAGTGCTGCGAATTTGCATCAACATTTAATATTCTTTAAATCAAGTTTGCGAGCTTGAAGTAAACACCGATCCCATTGTATTTAACCAGTCTTCGAACAACATGACAGAACTACCACCAGCCGTATTGCAGTGACGCGTTTCGACCTTTCAAGTTCATCATCAGATTACGACGGCAAACTGACTATCCAGGATCAAACAGCATTGAATATATATATATATATATATATATATATATATATATATATATATATATATATATATATATATATATATATATATATATATATATATATATATATATATATAGAAATCAAAGTAAGATATGCGGCTCTCACCTCTAGCTGTCTCGCATACATTGAAATTGACTGGAAATGCTAAATTGTATTGCCTATATATGTATATGTATGCGAGACTGCTAGAGATGAGAGCCGCATATCTAACTTTGATTTCTTTATATATTCAATGCGATTTGATCTTCGGTAGTCAGTTTGCCGTCGTGCTCTGATGATGATCATGGAAGGTCGAAAAGCGTCAGTGCGTTGCGGCTGGCGGTAGTTTTGTTATGTTGTTCGACGACTGGTTAAATACAATGGGATTGGTGTTTACTTCAAACTCGCAAACCAGATTTAAAGAATTGTTACCATCACCCGCGCAATCAATTATTGTTGATTTTTGTTGCCTATATATGTATATGTGGAAAAAGCTGCAAACGGAGAATGTTAGTGACTGCACAGAAATTGTGCACTCGACAGTTCAGGTGAAATCAATGTATGCGAGACTGCTGGATGTGTGAGCCACATATCTTACTTTGATATATATATATATATATATTATATATATATATATATATATATATATTCAACGCGGTTTGATCCTCGCAAGTCAGTACGTTGCGCTAGCGGTAGTTTTGTTTTATTGTTCGACGACTGGTTAGATTCAGTGGGATCGGTGCTTACTTCAAGCTCGCAAACTTGATTTAAAGAATTATTACCACCACCAGCGGAATCAATTATTGTTAAACATTTAATCTTGTTTGATGTATAAACCGCAAAATAGTTTATCTATTCGCTCATGGATTGTGAGGGCATTTATCATACGAGCTAATCAGTCTTTTATTGCTGGCGTTCTCCACAAGTGCGGTTCTCGTATAGCCTGTCTCAACGAGACCATAATTGATTCAAGCATTCCAGAGAGGGTGTCATTCAAACCTACAAGTCAAATCTCCATTTCTTTGCAGGATTAATCCAGTCATGTAGTGTTGCCGTTCTGCTATCAATTGTTGCATTGAAAGCCGTACTTGACTAGAATAATAAATTTCTGTCTGGCCTATTCCATACTACGCTGAACTAGTTTGGTTCTTAATATTATAAATGTAAACACACCAACTAAAAACCATTTTATTAATTAAATTAATAGCTTATTGGAAAAGCTATCAGATTCAGCCCTGGCTGTAGCCTTGACGACGACCTCAGGCTGTGGTAACTTACCTAGTATTTTTTATTACCACAAATAGCATCTTGCCACAATGTGATGCGGCATATATCTTAAGGACGAGACGGTGACGTGTCACCATTCTGAGGAATGCTAAATTCTGGCAAATAATCGCTCAACTGATGTGCAAGTTGTGAGAGCATATTACGGATGCTCTATTGGCTCAGTTAATGGATCTGAGCAGTCTTTTGGCCGCGAGGATCTGATTTCCACTTTGCTACATGTATCTGCCCCAATACCTGCAGGGATGCCTAAGCTTCTACCTGGCTACCTGTGAATACGACCTATAATGTACCAAACAGTATCTAGAACGCTATGTAGGAAAAGCTACGTCTGCCATCAATTTCCCCACAAATGAAAAGGCGGGATGAAATCGAATGCGATTTACAAAAGGATTTTTTAGAACAACTGATTATTTGGGTGTCGCTCTTCTCCAATAAGAATGAGGTATCCTCGCCAATGGGCTAGCTCCCACTTAAAGAACGAGATTTACAAAAGAATTTTGTAGAACAGCTGAGTATTTGAGTTTCGCTCTGCTCCAATAAGAATGAGGTATCCTCGCCAATGGGCTAGCTCCCACTTATTTGGGGAGCTCCTGCATGAGAGCATAGCTATTTACGACTTCTGTTATCGGTAAAGAAAGGCTGATTTACTCTCAGACACTGCGAAGATTTGAGTCTATATCCATTATCGCCTTAAGAAACTTCCATACTGGGACTGGAATTTATTACTCATGGGAAACCAATTGTGAATTTCGTTTATTTATTTCTTTCAATGTTATTCATTGAGCGTTTAATTATATAAAAGTTGTTCAGTTTGTTGGTAATTTTCTGCATAACTGGTGTGTATTGTTTATTTAAATTTTGTCTTCAATGATTGAAAACACATATGTTCTTCACTTGCAGACCATTTAAACTCGGTATCCTAAAATAGTGCACTGTTTCTGCAACAGGCTGGTAAATTGCCACAGGAACTTTAGGTCTTTTACGTGCTTAAGTAATGCATGCTTATTTTGGCAAGACAGGCAACATATTTCATTTAAGCGTTTACCTTTTGTGTTAACCAACCTTATTGTTTCCTCTTAATAAATTGCTTATGTAATCTGTTGATTAAGCATTTCCGAGTGAGAGCTCTTTGTACTATTTTCTGGCAGTAAGTGTCCATGTTAAAAAATTATCGTATTTATATATAGATAATAACAGTATTAATATTAATACTACTACTAATACTATTACTACTACTACCTCTATTAATAATAATAGTTATAGTAATAATAACAGTAACAACAATAATAATACTAATAATAATAATAATAATAATAATAATAATAATAATAATAATAATAATAATAATAATAATAACAATAAAAATATTTGTAATAATAAGAGAAATAATAGTAATACTACTGCTATTACAAATAATAGCAATAATAATAGTGGTAATAATAAAAATAGTATTAATAATATTAGTATTAATAATAATGGTAGTAACAAAAATAGTTAGTTGAAAATGACTGTACTTTACATCTGAATCTATATCGCCAGTCAGCCCAATTTGACACCAAATTGCGCAGGGTTTCCGATCAGAACTCAGATCCTATTTTGGCAGACAAATTGGTTCAATACTGCCCAAATTTGGTTTTGGATAACTTAATTTGTTTTTCAAAACCAAAGACAGCATGAACAGAAAGTATAATCTCATGCACATTCGTTTCGTGCTTACTGGCGACTCATCAGTAAGCACGAATGTGCATGAGATTATACTTTCCGTTCATGCTGCCTTTGGTTTACCCTTCTGGTCACAACTGAACTAATTTTTTACCAGGTTCGCAACACCTAATACATACTTGTGTATTAAAGTAATTGTGGGATTGACTTCACATGTGGTCGTTTATAGGACGACATAGAAGCGCGCATGTGTTATTCGCATTCAATTACTTTTAGATACTTTGAAGACAAACTTTAAGCATTGATAATAATATCGTTGTAAAGTGTAAAAATCGACATTATTTTTTAGGTAGACAAGGTTTCAATGAGACTTTGTATACAAATCGTACTAAATACCTGCTACTTCAGATAAATACTGATGCTGCGATTTCAATAAACTTTAGTTATCACACTGTCGCAGTAGTCATGAGATCATTATATCTAATAAATACTAACGAGATTGCCTTAACTGCGAAAACTCGAACTATTTGCATTTATGCGATTGAAGTAATGACCCTAGTATCACGTTGTTTCTACTGGTGAGAAAACAGTAAGCTAAATGCGCATGCGGAATTGAACTTGTACTTATTTCTCATACCGAATTTAGCATACTCTTTTTGTATTCAAAGAATTACGCTATTCCAATAATTTTAAATTAACTTTTATGCGTAGAACTAGCCTAAATGCACTTGTGGATTGTATTTCGTGTGTCTAATAACAAGTCATTTGCAATCAGACCAGAATGCTATGCACAGTGCGTGATGATTTTCCAATAAGAACTAAACCAATCTACTGGATGAATTGCCTTTTCTACACAACAATACTTAGTTTATACTGACAAATGTATATACGTAAAGGGCCAGGTGTACATATCAAGATCGCAATCTTGATTAAAGTAATTGTTATTACCGGCCGCAAAACCAATATTTGTTTAAATATATAAATGTTCAATTCAATACCACTCCCCCAGCAAGTGTGGTGTCTGTTCTATAGTGTAAGATTTGGGATGATTAGTTGGAACTTTGGGTCTAAAAAGATGCCATATAAGCTCTACCTAATGGAAAGGCTAACCCAGTAGCATTAGTTAGTATGTAGCGGAAAATTGTATGTAGTGTGCGGCAGGGTGGCTCAGTGATTAGAGCACCAGATTCCGGAGGAGACATGCCCAGTTTCGAGCCGTGTCCGCGGTAAATTCTGGGCAGTACGGGATGAGTTCCCAAAAGAGACGAAACTGGTCTACTGGATGAATTGCCTTTTCTACACTATACAATGCTTATTTTATACCGACAAATTTATGTAAATAAAGGGTCAGGTGTTCATAGCAAGATAACAAGCCTTAATTAAAGTTATTGCTATCACCGCCTGCGGAACCAAAGTTCGCTTTATTATGTGCTTCATTGAATATTGTGATGATCATCTCGTAGTGTCGTAAGTGGTGTCGATCGCGGCCAGTGTGTGTATGAGTGGATTTGCTACAGTAACAGATCGTCAACATTGATTTTAATGTTAAATTTTGACAAATTTTAGCGTATCTCGAAACAATGGTGTTGGTAACCTTTACAAATGCGGTATCTCGAAACCGGTACCATTTTTATCTAGTGAGTTGACTTTTAAATCACATTAACGAAGTCTATTATGAAGTTAGCTCCGTTAATGATTGAATACATGGCCATATGGGAGTCTGTACAGTCCAACTGCTCCAAATTCTTTAAATCAAGTTTGCGAACTTGAAGTAAACACCAATCCCATTGCATTAACCAGTCGTCGAACAACATAACAAAACTACCGCCAGCTGCAGCGCACTGACAATGGGATTGGTGTTTATTTCAAGCTCGCAAACTTGATTTAAAGAATTGTTACCACCACCCGCGCAATCAATTATTGTTAAATTGCTCCAAATTGAGCAAATGTATAATGGGTTTTGGACGTAGTGCCGGCTCCTACTGATGAATCACCAGTAAGCGCGAAGTGCATGTTTACGTAAGATCATATTTTGTTTGAGCTGAATTCGGTATATCCTTGTGGTTCTATTTAAGCTGACGTGTAACAAAGGACGTCATATCTAACTAGTAAATACGTCATAACCATAAAACCAAAATACGCTTATTTGATCTGCGAAATATAGATGTGTTTTCTTCCCTATTTAATGCAATATATAATACCTTAGCCTCGCATAAATGCTGTCGACGTGAATCAAATATTGTCTACGTTTGGGGTAAAATAATGTTGAAATATGAATTTGACGTAAAAATGAACACAACCCATATGGGCTACTAAAATTAAAATACAATTAATTAACACATGCAGAATTCGTATATTTGAATGATAATTAGTTTATCTGACCGATCGACTGATTGATGAAAATCTACTTCAAACGGCCTCCCCTAATTTATATATCGCAATGTTATCACGAAAATTGGCAATTGATTTTTAAGACCATGGTGAATTCTGTAACAACAAAAGAAGAACGTGTCATTTATAATATTAAGTTCAACCATTTGTGAGTACTTGTAATATGGTTTGCGAACTACATTGTTCAATGAAACAACATTTTAATTATAAAGCGTTTTAGAACGCATAGTACGTCACATTTCTTCACTTTGCCAACTGTCTTAGGTCTAAAACGCTCTTGTGTTCGCTTGTTTCGTAATCTGACCATCTAACTAATGTAAAAAAGTATGCAGTGTCGGTCTCTTCACTTGCAGAGTTTGTTCTTTACAAGTACGTTTGACAGACGCTTTTTAGTGAAACATGAAATCAGTTTTGTGCAATATATCAGAGTAGCTATTGTTTGTTTACATCGCCGAGAAGATATTTCAGAAAGTGCACCCTATTTAAAGGGTAAATGAACAAATAAAAAGCCTGGCTAGATGTGGCGTTCCGACTTTTATTATTGCTATTTATTATTCATACTTAATTCAATTAAACTTTCGAACTAACCATTATTAATCGATTTGATTAGAGTACCATGAGCTCTTGGCGTTGAAACCCCCTGAACAATTTTGATTTCTTTCGTTGTATTAGATGCGTATAATATTCTTATTTTGAGAATTTGAGACTGTGCTTTGACAAATTATTTACTTTCCAGGTTATGCATACTTTCGGAATCTTACTGTCTCAATATGAATACCGCTAGATAAGACCGTGCTCCTAATTTAGAATACTTGCACTTGCAAGTTAACTAAATAGGATGGTCAACGCTACTAAAATATTTAAGTATACAATTTCTGAATCTTCATTGATGAGAATAAATTTTTCACCGATTTACCTGAGGCACATATGGTAGCGTTGTTTAATTAGCGATTCCACTTTTGAATGTTTCCACTTAGAACAAGTAAGCATCTCCGTGTGTACTCCCTAACGAACTAATCATCGTCATTCGATCGACTTCTGCGAAATGTTATGCGATTGGTTAAGCATAAAGTTACTGGCATTCATTTAAAACTCGCAAACCTGATTGCATAGAAATTATGCAGCCGACATTTACTGTCAAGTGCAATATATGCAAGACTACTAGAGGTGAGAGGCGTTTATCTATTTTTTCGTCCCATATAAAACTGACAAGCGATGACTTGTAAAGTTTTCTGTCGTATTCTGTCGATTATCATGGAAGGATGAACCGCATCGCTAAGTGTGACTGACGGTTGTTTTGCTATGTTAGATACCGTTTGTGGCGGAGAACTAATATATATGCAATTACGTATTAGGTGTTGCGCACTTGAAATAAAGATGTAAAAATTGTCGAAATTCAGTTCCAAATAATAAAAAGGCATTTTGTATTAGGTGTTGCGCACCTAGTAACAAATTAGTTCAGTTGTGACCAGAAGGATAAACAAAAGACAGCATGAACGGAAAGTATAATCTCGTGAATATAGTTTCGTAGTTAATGGTGACTCATCAATAGGAGCCGGTATTAAGCCATTTATCCATTATATGTTTGGTTGAGGAATATTGGAATATAGGATGGTACAATCTCCTAGACGAATATGTAAACCTGCATTAGTGAAGCAAACATTATATAAAGTCTCGACAATGGGACGTCAGCGCTAATTCACTCGATATAATACATATACAAAGACTGTCTTTGATTTATCCTTCTGGTCATAATTGAAATTATTTGTTGTTCAACTTGTTAAATACAATGTGATTGGTGTTTATACCAACGTTTCAAACGTAATTTAATGAATTGTTATCACTATCTGCGCTATCAATGTCTGTTTAATTGTATAACTTATAGTGACTTTTATGTTTTTATGTGTCCGTGCATGATTTTTTTAATCTTCTGGTTGACTGTTGGATAATTTAGTCCAACGTATTCCCTTTTGCTTTTTATTATATTGAATACTTAAAGTATGATATAATTTAGAAGACTTTATAAATGACGAAAAATACCCTTTTCAATAGGTGTGTACAATCTTTTCGTCGTTTATTTGTGCTTAAATATAAAACATATTTATCATTCAATCAATAATTGTTGCTTATTGTTGACGAATTTGCAAATAGGCGAGGACCTAACTGCTCCTGACTATTTTAGTTGCTAAAACGTAAACGTTGAAATGATAAATATTTTTTGTTTCATTGACTAGATTACAGTTAAATACTGTTTGTTGCGAAGAACTAATATATATGCAAGTATGTATTAGGTTTTGCGAACCTAGTAACAAATTAGTTCAGTTGTGACCAGAAGGATAAACCAAAGGCAGCATGGACGGAAAGTATAATCTCATGCACATTCGTTTCGTGCTTACTGGCGACTCATCAGTAGGAGCCGGTATTACGCCCTTTAACCACTATATATTTGGTCAGAGAATGTGGAATAATAGGACGGAACTTTAGCATAAATTTATATCCATCAGGTTGGTATCATGTACCGACTCGGAAGCCATAGTGTTAGTATTCGGTACCCATCGATTTCAAAAAGGTATCAGTTACTAACACAATAGCCATAGTGTTAGTATCATTTACAGACTCGGTATATATATTATATAGTGTGAGTTAGCATTGAAGTCGCATTGTCGTTGACTTCAGATTATGTAAGCTTCACTATTACAGGTTTACACATTCGTCTAGGAGATTGTACCGTCCTATTATTCCACATTCTTCTACCGAATATATAGTGGTTATAGGGCGTAATACCGGCTCCTACTGATGAGTCGCCAGTAAGCACGAAACGAATGTGCATGAGATTATTCTTTCCGTTCATGCTGCCTTTGGTTTATCCTTCTGGTCACAACTGAACTAATTTGTTACTAGGTTCGCAAAACCTAATACATAATTGACTAGATATTTTCAAAAAATGTATGAACTGTGAGAATAATCAGTGTTAACATTTAGTTAGCATGACAAGGTAATCACCTATTATATGACATTACATTTAAACCAGTTTTGATGTGTTCCATTTAAACTAAAAATTGGCCCTATTCAATATACGCCAATTATTCCATCGATACTGGAAAGCCAATGTTGAAACCTACAAGCGATAGCATTTTAGGTAGTCTTTCCATTTTCGCACTGATGCTTTGAAGCATTAACTATTCCATATCACCAGATACTGCGACTCTTCAGCAGAATAGAATTAAATGCTTGTATAAACCTTTTAGCAAGTCAGTTACTGCCGTCTTCTAAAATCGAGAACACCCAATTTTTGGTTAATGCATAAATGTGATTCTGACGTGCCTTCTTAATCTGTTTAATCTTTAGAAATAATTTCAGGGATTTTTGTCCCCATTTCATCCAATAGAGCTATAAAACATCAACAGCATTCATGCATGAATGCGTTGTTCCCGCTTAAACGTACAAAATTTACTGTTGTCTCTTCACTGGTGTTCTCGTTGTGTGCCAATATTTCTTGTGGTCCTCACAGAGGCTCATGTAGACAGAAGCCGAAATATATATAGATAACGAGAAGTATATTACCACCGCATATTTAAGTGAACGGCGACTCCAGAGCTTCAACATTTCTCGTTGTCATTTTGTTTCCAGCCTTAATCATACCAGAACAGCCTCCAGGAGTGTTCACTGACGCGTTTCTACCTTCTGTTGTCGTGAATAAATTAGGATGGAAAACAGCCCGAAGAGGAATGGAGCCGAAAATTTTTTATGACAATATATGTAAAGCTAAATGCCCTCCGCCAGTCGTCTAGCAAACATTACATTCGACTGGAATTGCCTGATCCTTGTTTCAACATAAGATGTTCGATGCGCAAGAAATATGGCGAAGAACAAACAGTGAGTACAATTATGTATTGCATTAAATCAATTGCTTAAACCTTTTTCTGTGAGTACTGTACTGTGTATGTGCGATTAGAGGCCTGATGATTATTCCGGAAAGGAAGAATCGAAATGTCACCAGTCAACGAAGATTAGATCGTACCACATTTCCAGTGGTTAGTATGAACGATGTTGAAGCCTTCGGAAGAAAGGAACGAATTCGCATCTAGCCAAAAATAAGGCAAAATGGATGCGTATTTGGAAATGAGTATCGTTCGGATCTTAGCGAAACTGGTAGTGCAAAGCAACAACATGCGAACGCAAATAGCGGAGAGTCAACACCATAAGACTTGCGTTTCATCTTGGCGTATTCCCTAAGTTTGAAATTAACTATCTTGTAATTAAATACTCCGTTCTTATGGATAGAATGGGTATACATTACGCCTGCGCAATCAAGAATAGATATTTTCTTAATTGTGTTTACTTAGATATATGGCAAATGCTTGTTAGCTAAACAGCCCTGCATATTCAATTTATGCGTGCCTTTGACCAGTTTAATGTTTGCCTAAAAGTAGCAAGAATTGCGCAATTAATTTTGTGTGCGTGTCCTCAAGAAATCGTTTCCCATTTTTCTACTAAATAGACGCTATATTGAGTGCACGCTGTTATGTAGACCTGTTCTGAATAATCATTTTTAATTCAAATGTTTGAATGGGGCAGGTTTTGACGAGTTTATTTGCTTTGATGGCGAAAGATTGTTTAAAAATTATGAATTAAATACTTCAAGAAACGTGCCATTTGAACAACGCACGAATGTGTTAGTTATATTTCGTCAAAAATATTATTGGTTAAAAGACTATTAAAATAAAATTTTATTTATTTTATAATTCATGGCAAGAAGACAATTGATATATTTACTAGCAAGATAGTTAATTACTATAGCATTGTTTACTACCCGCATATGAGCTGTTGGGTGCTAAGACAAATAAGCGCGAGTTTAGTTTCTATCGGCAAAACATCTGGCCGTTTTTCAGGTGTAGCCTTATAAAGACCTAGCTTGACTGTTTTGAGATTATAAAATTCTCTCAGAAGTATATAATAAAATAATATATGTGGGCATTCCTATTCTTCGTTTCATGTTGTCGACTTTGGTAGCAGAATTAAAAATTATTTATTTTGCTTCAGTTCTAGATAATGTGAAGGGCTCACGCGTAAAAGTGAGACGTTACACCACAGACCATGCAAAAGCCAGTATCTAATTTATCGCAGTAACGCCGGTAGTTTGTGAATACCGAAGCGTAGTCGGCTGACTTGAATCCTGATAGACATTGCTGGTCTTCGTTGACTTATTCGTGATGGCTTCACTAGGTGGAAGCTCTTTTCGAGCGATCTTTGTTGAATTGATTAATCGGAGTTCAACAATCGTTGCTGGACAAAATCGTTTTAATCTGTCATTTAGCAGTAGGTGCACACTGTGATTAGGTAAATTATCGGTTGGATCGCCAATTCGCGTAGGTGTAATTTGTGTGACAAGACACCGTAAGAGAAGAGTTCAACCAGTAGACGATTTAGAATTAATCAACAAAAGCGAGGGAGAATGACTTACATAGCTTGCTAGGGCATGAAAAATGTGCTTTTTCTCTAACACATCCAGTTTATATATGAAATGTAGCACTTGTTTTCTGTCCCGTCGATTAATCAAAATTCAATTATATATATATATATATATATATATATAAAATATATACCTTGATATTAAAAGCCGAATGCTACACGGCCCTCCATATTTTAAAGTGAAGAAATTAACTTCAAAATGAAGTCTAATTCGTACTGCAAACATGAGTGGAAGTGAGGTTCAATCGGATCATTGATGAGCTATGAGTGCCAATCAACCCACCAAGGTAGCAAATCGTGGATACGTTAAATATGATGATCGTACAGCACAACCAAGTGCAAAAACTTTCATGAAGGAAAATTCACTGGTTAATGATATGTTCACAGATCTTCAAAATATAACAGGGTCTTGATAGCGGGTTTGGAGCGTACGTGATCACTGCTTCCGCTGTAATGCGGTGCTTAATATTCACTAGTTATTATCACATAATGTGTTAGCCGTAGTGATCAGCCATATAACGCGTTTAAAATGAGAGTGGTGTTAAAACGGTGAGTGCTACAGCAGGAGTTTTTCAGATGACTTAATAGGCCATGCAAGATTTATGTTGCAGTTGCCTGGGCATACCTGATCATATTCATGAAAAAGAAAATGGTAAGAAAATTCAAGAGTGTACATGCTCATCAGTGTGGATCATGGCATGCGAGACCCGTAAAATTATTAATTAGGGTATCTGGTGGTGAATATTGCCTGTACTATGAGATGGTGCCAATGACTACGCATCGCTACACAAGTCGTTAGTAATAAGAAGATTTTCATGTCACATAAAAAAGTGCGATTCAAAGGCGAGCTACAAGCTATTACCGTACGATGTTAATTTTAAATAAATGCAAGTCAGTACCAGGCCTCGAAACGAAAGTTG
The DNA here is from genome assembly GCA_029291075.1 of Eudiplozoon nipponicum. NCBI lineage: Eukaryota > Metazoa > Platyhelminthes > Monogenea > Mazocraeidea > Diplozoidae > Eudiplozoon > Eudiplozoon nipponicum. The sequence continues at coordinate 100,596 of JAQBSW010001027.1, read as the reverse complement.
GTTGTGATTACCGATTCATTCGATTCTGGCTGCTGAAATTGTGTATTTTCATATAAATGCTTATAGTCGACACGGAGCTATTAGCTATAAAAATGTTTACTTTATCTCGTGAGATAAGGGAGAGTGTGATATATTAACTGCGGTCATCGATGGGACCCTGCAAATGATGTGAATGGCGTTCAGTAAAGGAAAACAACGTATCAATAATAAGTACAATGAATTCCAGATACATAAAAAATTTAAGCTGATTAGTTGTAATTTAAGCAAAGAAACTTTTTATACGCGTGTGACCGTTTGTTTGAAGGATCGGAAACGCTTGTCAAATGCCCTATATTCTTAAGATATGTCTGTTCGATGAACGGTTTCAACCCATTTATGCTAAGCGGTGTAGCTGTTGCATCTTGCGCCAAAATTTAATATTCCGACTGTCGAAGTACAACCCGATACGCATCATCTTGATTGGTGAGGGGACACCACTTGTACCAAATTCCCAAGAAACTCCATGAAATGGGCCGGCTTATCCTCTAAAAGGAGTCAGCCGCAGTAAAGTAAAGTAAGTAAGTATCTTGATTGGGTTGCAGGAGAGCTAGAACAGCGTCGCTTCGGAATAGTACCTACCTGCATGTACGAAGTGGCGGACGAACGAGGAATAGACGCGTAAATTACCCCCGCTGTTGAGCCGATATTTGGTTGAATTTACATCAAAAACGAAAAGTCTCAACTTCTTGGCTATCCTACAAAGTTAATCAACGTTGGAACTGACTAGGCAGGCGTTGGTCTATACCACATAATGGATGTAAATTAAAAGTACGAGTAGATCTCGTCAACAAGAACGCGTTACTAGCAGTGCTAATCGTAAGGCCATTAATGGACGAGGATGCTAAAACTGCCTTAAATTCCATGCACATTCCCTGCAGTGCAATTAGTGTTTTTGTAGTAAACGATAGTTTGACGTAAAGTGCACCGCATGAATTTCACTGTTATTTTAAAACAGTCGGAGGTTAGACCTGTTTCTGTATCAGCCATAACATTGTTCGTAATGCTATAATTATTTTGACATGCAGAAGTGTTTAATCCACTTTTGAATTATCGTGCGAAAATACTCCAGAGACGCATTGCAGAATGCTTTTTGAGTAAATCTATCGATCGAAGTTAAAGGGTCCAGAACAGGTTTCCTCGTGTAGGTCGAAAAATGTCGATGTAAACAATAACTGGGTTGACATGATTGCTGTAAAATGTGCCAACTTTAAACCAGGTCACCAAGTGATTTTAATTTTCTGAAATGTGGCATACTCGAAAGATCGTCGCTGAACATTCTACCTAAGATTATTTCCTCAGAATGGATCTGCAATAAGTCTGAAAATCGCATTACTATCTTGGTTAATGGACTAAATAACTTTGAAAAATATCCGCTGGAGGTTGGTTGACAGATCAGGTCTTTAAGACGGCGTGTTCCTGAAGTAGAATATTGGTAAACCCTCCAGGAATTTGTAAATAAATGTATTTGGGCGACTATCTATTGATCTCCGTATATATGGGTATCGCCAGATTGTTCTGAATGTAGAATATATAGAGAAACATTTTATTTGGCCGATGGTTGTAGTAAAGTGGTATTGTACGAGACATCTCGCCCTGGGTGCACGTCTGCAATCCATTTTTGTTCGCCTTTAATATGAAGGGTCTGAAATGCTAAAACGAGAAATCGTCCGTTTTATTCAGCAGAATAATTTTCAAATGTTAAAGTATAGTTCTTAGTACACTGAATAATGGGACAAGATCTTGGATGAAAACTAATCTGCTGCGGCCTTTAATGTTAATAAAATGATACACTGTGTTAATGGATAGCTAGAAGTTGCCGACCATGTCCCGAATACGATTCCAGCCTAACATTCGGCAGTAGGATTCGGCAAATTGTTACCCATTCATACAAAGAGGTAGAGTTTCACCCCGAATGCAAGGTTTGGTTAAAGAGAATAAACTTAATAGCCCATTAAAATTATTGTCAATGTCCAGGACTAACCAACTTATAAAAGTTTCAAGATTCTATGTTATAGGAAAAGAAAATATTCATTCTTCTTTGACGATACATGGATGACTTTTTATCAGTCGGTTAAAGTTGTTGATAAATGTGTACTAAATAAAGGCGACAGATTAGTGAACTTAGATGTTGTACCTATGTAAACAAATAAACCGGTACATGGAGCCCTGGATTGTATTCGACGTTTCCATGTTGATCACCCGTTTATATTGTCTTCAACTAATTTTAAATTCAGGAAACAGTGTGATAAATAAATTGAGGTGTCTCGATGGAACGATATACGGAGATTCCAGTAACAATTAGCATTCTGAATTATTTAGAAAATAATCTTTAAATTAAGGCATCAATGAATCCTTAATTATATATCCGGTTCTAGGGTGGCATATTATTGATCTGGAACCATGGTGTGGATGAAATGGCAAATTTCTGGAATTTAACGAATTAATTGAGCGGATTACAATTTACATTTGACAGAAAGTCATCGGGTGGATTAACGTTTTTTATGTGAATTTAATTAGGAATGGTGAGAAATTACAAAGAGATGCATTTATGAAGGATATTTATTCGGGAATTTCAAGTCAAATCATATGAAAATCGGTAACTTAAAAGAATTAATAATAAGCCTTATATTAGCAGAAATAAAGCATAGGAGGTTGAAATAAAGCAAAATCCGCGATATATTCAGGGCTTATTTATACCATCTCAATTTAAGAGAAGCATCAATAATGAATGCCTTAATAACATTTAATCCTATTTTGAGATGCACAAAAGCTGATAGAGCTAAAGAAGATCATAGGGTCATGGTAATACCTGACTGTAATCAAAGAATAAAATTTAAATCAATAGCTTTAAGATGCAATATAAGATCAGTATTTTAGATGGTCTCTTACTCTGTGTACAAGACTCCCTAAACGAAAGGAAAAAGTTAACATTAGAAACATCATGAGTGTATGAAATTCTATACGATTGTTGTAGTCTCAGGTATGGTTTTGAAACCATGCATCCAATCAAGTTAAGGAGAGGAGAACTGAGAACAGCATGTAAGTATGGACATGTTGTTAGATCAGATATTGTCTGTAATGCAGTGGTGAACGGGCATACTGCTAACTGGAATGATTGTCGACGCATATCCATAAGTGGTCGTAACGGGGCGACAAGGTTGATTATAGAATCTATCGAAATTAAATCACGAATCAATATTATTATTGAAACAGATGTGGAAAAAGCGTTAATTTTGATTTGGAATACGGTATTAGAAATTTGTAGGAAAAGATGATAGCAAGAATGAGAATCTGAAGCTGGCTTCAGTAACGGATTTAGAATATCTAATTAAGATGAGCGTATTAATGGAGTTATTATCTTATTACTGGTTAATCATTTATTGTGATTAGAATTCTTCGAAATTTCATTCTTTAACTGGTCGTTTTTAAATAGGGCTCTTGTGGGTTGAGCGCTTATACTTGGACTTTTATTTTCTTTTCTTAAATTGCTAATACGTTTGCTAAAATGTTGCACAATTTTTTTTGTCTAACCACCACTGATTTTTCGGGATATTCGATAACGCTCGTAGGTCGGTAAAATCTTGATTCCTCTACATTTACAGGTGTGCAGCTTGTATTTTTAATTGATTGATGGATTCTCTCTGATCCCATCACTATGAAGCTGACCTTAAGCTGATTGTCCAAAAATGTTATTGTAACCAAATTCTCCGATTTGTTCCCAAAATTTCGGTATTTCATTTCCAGTCCCATATTTAGGGTTGACACCCTATTCACAGGTATTTGTCTGCAGAGAGCTTATCCATTTCATTTCAATTTATCAGGTGCTTTGTAGTATAAACAGACATCAGTTGTGTATTAGATGTTCGAGGAGTCACTTTTTTAATTCGTCGAGGAAATATTTTTGATATTGCGTCCCATTATCAGGTATACTGACATCTATTGTCGTTTGGTTAGGTACGATTAAATTGCTTTTTGGTCGCTGTTTATATCATATTTGCTTCAATAAAATGTTTTCGGATACCCGTTTTCTATAAAAAATTGTTGTGAGCACTGCCAGTTCTTGACATTGTCATTCGTCAGGTCGGAATCCTTTATTTCCTTGGATAAATTGCGTAGCAAATTTCTATTTTACGAAATTGGCAGTATTTTTGAAAAAGTGTCCATTGCCGCTGCATCGGCTTGCGTGAAATATTGAACATTGAAAATGAATTGAACATCTTTGGTGCACAAATTGAGGGCAATTTTTAGATGACTTGTAGGTCTGGGGAATGACGGGTGGTTACTGCTGTGAACATAAAAAGTCCATTAATTTTATCAACAAGGATGCTTGTAAATAGATTTTTTGACGTTGAAAGAAATCATTTTTTCTTGACACGCTTTGTGATAAGGAGAGAATTTAGTTGTGTTAACTTTGTGTCCTGTTTGGATTATATGATCAGCAATTGATAATTTAGCAGATAGTATAAGTATTCTTTGGATCAGCTTATGAAGCATGGGCTTACAGGTTCTATTGATTAGCAATTTCTTAGTTCTTTCTATTTATTGTATGCTGCAAACCAATTGGAATTTTTAAACAACAAGAGGTTTGGTGAAAGAAGATAGATGATCTGTAGTGTTCAAAAAAATACAATCTGAGTGTTATTCACCTAGTCATTATTGATGATAGAAGATATGTTCAGGTAAACGTTTCTGTTACTGCCATATGTTACTTGAAGTGGGCGAAGTTTCAAGTTCTGATATTTGTTCACTTACTAGATCTAGAAAAAAAGGCTATAAATCTTTCTTAGTGGTTCATTCGAAAAACAATTTATATTCAACGTGTAATTTTAAAATTTTTGTAATTAAGCTAGATCTCAATAGTTCAGCAAAATCTAACTAGAAATATTGACAAATAAAGTTACATCTATTCAATGATTGTGTTTCTGCCTATTGAATTATTATTGATTTATTACAATAAAAGCTAGACTATTAGAGATGAGAGTCGTCGATCTGATTTTTCGTACTTTTTATGTGTATTGCGGTTTTGTCCTCGTTAGTCAATTTTATGTCATGTTCAGATGATGATACTGGAAGTTCGAAATGCTTCAGTACGTGTGACTGACGTTAGCTGTGCTAGGCTATGTGATTGGTTAGATAAAATTGGATTGATATTTATCTCAATCTCTCAAAATTGATATAATCATTTCGTTGATCGCAAACTAAATTAGTATTTATTAACAGACAAGCGCAAGTTGTCGGTCAACTTTTGAAGGCCAACTGAATAGACGGTGACTGACTAGTATGTATAATGATTGCTATTTAAATGCTTGCGTCAAGGAGAATAATGAGTGCACGTTTACATTTGCGAACCCATCACTGGAAACTCGCACGTCAGCAGAAATTGCATGTAGGGTAAGTAGAAAAAATACAATAACAGTAACAATATAACTGTCTATGAAGCCCTGTGAATGAATATTTTTATGTCCAATTTACGTCACCAGGAAAAGCACACACGGGAATTAAACCTAGACTGGATGTCTTTCACGTAAACGACTAGAAATTTTTCAATTATTTATTCTATCCTCGATTCATTTTTGCGTTTTTTTTTTGCTTTTAAAAATATCGTTGATTGCGCAGATGTGACATAATAAGCAATCGTTCGAGAGTTTTGCATTTAATTAAAAAATAATTTCATTCCATCGAAAAAAAATCATAAAAGGACAATGCTACTTTGAATCACACGTATAGAGGCGGTTAGATTTTTTATTACCATCATAAAATCACGACATCCAACAGACTAAAGTTGAGTAGGGTGAAAGTGAATTATGATGAATTAAAAATAAAAAGAAACGCGTCCCACTTCCATACTTGCCCAAATATAATTTCTTTGAATGAAATTTCAACTACACGGTAAATATGCGACCACGAGTATAACAATTTTGAAGATATCGCCGAATATTTATGAGTTGATCAATGGAACATTAATTGATGAAATAATTGGTGATACAATATTACCAATCAAGGGTATGGAACTGCGATAAATACTAATCCCATCTTTGTAACCAGTAGTACATTAAGGCGAAACTACTGTCGGCCAAACTTATGAAGCACCATAAGAACATAATGTTAAACGGATTAACAGGTATTAAACCGAAATTGAAATATAGTTTATTAAAAATAAGAATACGGCTCTTAACCCATCTTTTCTATCACATATTTTCTTTGATCGTAATTTGGGTAACACAGTGGTTATTCAATCACAGTTTTTGCCAAATTTTTCTAAACTATGCAACAGAACAATCCTTGATTGCACAAGTGGGATACACTAATTTTAGTCAAGAATCCGAACCTGAGATAACAGTCAATATCAATCTCTTAACCAATATCACAAAACTAATATGCTACCTTCAGTCAAAAGTTCAGAAATGTTTAGGATTCTCATTCTTATTATTAGATCAGGACGTTAATCTAATTGATGAAGGTTAAGACAAAAGTGAAATATAATTATTTAAAAATAGAAGAACTTATTGTACTCTTCCTGTGTGAAAAACAAAAAGAAATTTTATCAGATATAAGAAAATTTTCTTTCTCATGGTCTTCTCAAATATCTACTCATGGACATATCTTTATATATAATATATATATATATATATATATATATATATATATATATATATAATATTTTTATATCTGATAAAATTTATTTTTGTTTTTGCACACAGGAAGGATACAATGAATTTTATTAAAGCTCGCATTTCAAAAGAAGAACTTATCTCAACCTTACGTGTCTCACATATATTATCTTTAAATTAAATGTCGGCTGAATGCTTTCTATGCAGTCATGAATTAAAAGTTTTATTGGAATTTGACACATTTGTTAGTCGTTCAATTAATTAATCATTGATTGGTTGGTGCTCATTACAATTGACAATACAAAATTCGGATTTGATATAAATACAAATACCAGTCTTCGAGTCAATTGCACAACACAACAGAACTGCGATTAGTTGCATATACTGATGCGTCTCGAGTTACCATTCTCATCATTTGAACTCGACGTTAAACTAATTAACCGAGATTAAGACAAAATAGAGTAATATGAAATAATTCGATTTAGCTGGCTGTCGCACCTTTATGAAATTTATTGTCGGTTTCTCAATGTGAGCGTAATCTTTAATTAAGCAAACATTAAACGTGCAATTAATGATAAAAAACATTATATTTAATGTTTGTACACGAGATAAATTCCAACCACATACTTTTAACCAACAGCAGAGCCATAGAAAAAGAGTCACATCAATATCAGTCACACGTTTAAAAAGTTTTGATTTTCCATTGTCAATATCGGAGCAAGATTTTCAATTTTCCTACGGGGATCAAACTCTAATACTAGTAAATATATTGAGAATCAAAATATGGCTCTTACGAATAGATGCTTCTAATGTGTTCTACTTGTTGGAAATGCCGAATGCATAAATTCTTTGCGGTCAAATTCACAAAAGTTTTGCAGATTTCGCCAAATTTATAAACGTCATCGAATTAAACAATCACTGATTAACATAAGTCGACATTTTATTTAAGTACAATGCATATGAGACTACTAGAAATAAGAGCCGTGTTTTGCTTTTAATATATCATAATTTTATTGCGATGTAATCCTTGCTATTAAATTTGATTTCTGTCTATTCAAATGTCAAAATGCATCTGTACGTGTAACTAAAATTAGTCCTGTCATGTTAGCTTTTCTATTAATGAGATAGGTGTTTAGCTCAAGACTGCAAACTTGATTTGCATAATTACTATCAGAAAACGCACAATAAAAGATTGCTTCATTGTTATGTTATAAGAAACCATTGATGATTTATAAATTAATGCCATAGCTCAGAAATATTAATTAATGGTATGTTATATATAGGTTAGATTTTATATTATATGTAAATATATATATATATATATATATATATATATATATATATTCAATTATGCGGTTAAAAAAGCATTATATTATTATATACGTTTTAATATTTACTATGCAACAAAGTTTGGGAACCAGTACAATAATGATTAGGAACATTGTGATAGTGATGAATAAATGAACGTCTTCACACCTATCCCCATTTAGAAGAAAAATAAAAAAAACTAAAGTGATTTTTAAAAATAAAATATCACTCATCTGCTGCACAATTTGGTGAAGTTATTTCTAATACGATGCGTATATTCTACAAAATTTCGCTAATCTCATTGAAACTTCTTATGAGATTAAGAGTAAAAATAACTAAGGATGGGAAGATCCTAAAATGAATATGTACAAATTGGTGTAATTTAGTTCCCACTGGTAAAATGAATTTTGTATTAAGTGTAGCGCACCCAGTAACAAATTTGTTCAGATATGACCAGTAGGATAAACCAAATTCAGCATGAACAGAAATTATAATCTCGTGGACAATCGCTTCATGCTTACTGGCGACCCATCAGTAGGAGCTGATTTTACGCCCTTTACCCACTATATATTTGGCTGATGTATGTGGGAAAATTTGATGTTAGACCTAATGCACATTTACATATAAATTAGTTCTCCGCCACAAACAGTATCTAACTGTTAAAGTAAAGAGAATATTAAAAAAAATCATTTTTAACTAATAATAAATCAAGACTAAACGGTTCGAAATCATAAATCAATGCTTAAATAAAAGTAATTGTACTTTAATATTGATTATTTTTCTGGTCTAATTGCCAGTATCAAATTGAAATCAGCATTTTGTAATGCAATAAATGGGTAATGCCTTAGTCAATATGAAAAAAATTTCCGCGCTAGAGTCCACAATGTTAATTAAGTGTAAGTAATTGCGTATTAAGTCGTAATAAATTTCTATTAAAATAAATACTCAAAATGCAGAATAAAACATGGAAATTGCGGAGAATTAAGACGAAACCGGATAAAAACCTTACTGCAATCGATATATTACTAGCAATAAAATGAATCATTGGGAATTTATTTATGCAAACGCACTATAGGCAGTTACCTTGAAGACAAGTGTAAGAAGAAAAATATCTTTAAATTGACATGTGTCTATAAAATAACATGTAAGTTTGGTGTCCATTTATAGCTGGATGAACTATGCGTCCAGTTAAGCTTGGAGGAGGTGATCATGCAAACTAATGAAATATGCGCATGTTGATAGAACACATCCGGCTGAAGATATTCTGCAGATCGTATTCGCAATTGGCTGTAATTTTGTAAATTTTTGTTGTTACGCAATCTTAGAAGAACTATCAGATTTCCTATGAAATATTTTTATACAAAGCCATAACGAAACAAATATTCATGTTTATCTAGTCTGCAAACGTTATTTAAATAATTTTTTCACCACCAGCACAATCAATGATTGCGTAATTGAACCAAGTAAAAGTAATGAATTATCTTGTTTTCAAATGTAATATAGCGTAAAATAATTACTGAAAACGACAAATTAGCTAAAAAAACTCTTACAAAAGCTAGCAAATGGGGAAAAGAGATTGGTAAGTTTGGAGTATTTAAATTTACGACACATTGTATTTCTTTCTTATAAACAACTTTAAAGCAATTTACGTAATTATCTTTCAAATGAATTCTATTTGCAATTGTGTTTTAAGTGCTGCGCATCTAGCAACAAATTAGTTCAAACCTGACAGGAAGGATAAACCAATGTCAGCATGAACGCAAAATGTATATTTCATGTACATATTCGTTTCGTGCGTATTACCGACTCATAAGTATTACGCCCTTATACTCACTATATATTTGGGTTTGCCATATGGTATAATTAGACGGTACAATCTGCTTCTTCTAATTAGACCTTACATAACTACCAAAAAGTTGGATTAAATAGGATCAATGGAATATGTTAGAGTCAACGTGATCCGAAGGTGCAATATCATGTACACATTCATTTCGTGCATACTGGTGACTAATCAGTAATACCCTGCACTATGCTCGAAACCTGTTTAATATTTTGTTCATAAAACCATTTCTTTGTGCAAAAATTAGAGAAATAAACGTCTGAAATCGCAAAAGATATCATAGAAACCTCGTACATACGTTCTCCAGACATGGCATTTACGATAAGTTCTAAATGGAATAAGTGAAATGAGTTAGACATATAAGAAGCTATGCAGATAGACAAACTGCAGCATAATTAGTGCAAGAGGGAAAAAGCATATTCGGGCATTGTGTAGAAACTGGATGTGATGCACGCAATTAATTCATAATTCTCTTATGTCACACACTCTCCACGTTTAATTTTCTGTTTTTTTGTCTTTCAATATATATATATATATATATATATATATATATATGTGTGTGTGTGTGTATTTTGGTATCTCGAGATACGAGCAGCCTAACATACGAGTTTTTTTAGATACGAGCCGGAGCTCGGGCCATATATTCATTCAAGATACGAGCCAAAATCCGAGGTACGAGCGGTGTTTCCGGAGCGTCCCGCTAGTTGACGCGCAGGGTCTAGCATCACCCGAGAGAATCTCTCGCTCACTCGCACGTGTTACCCGCTTGAATCGAAGCGTATCTTGTGCGCTGTACTCTTTATTTGCTTGATTTTTGCGTGATTACTGAACTTTTTTGTGTAATCATGAGGCCGAAGAAAGTGAGTGCTAGGGACAATGGTGACAGGAAGAAGAGGATGATGTTGATAGAACTAAAGCAAGAAATGGTAGAAAACCTTGAGCGTGGCGTACGAGTGATTAAACTCGCAAAGATCTATGACCGTAGTAAATCGACAATTTGTACGATGTTGCAGCTGAAGGATGCCATCAAAAGTGCTACACCAGCAAAAGGAGCCACAATTCTTTTCCAAATTAAGGACAAATATCCACAAGGAAATGGAGAAGCTTCTGCTCGTGTGGGTGAAAGAGAAGGAGTTGGCAGGAGATACACTGACGGAGACAGTAATATGCGAGAAAGCACGGATTATTTATGCCGACTTAGTGAAGAAATTGTACATGTTTGTTTGTTATTTAAAAACATAACTTTATTCATAACTTACAATGGTTTGTGGATTTTCATAGATCCTGAACGGATGAAATGGAATTCAGTTATTTAAATGGGAGAAATTAGTTTGAGATTCGAGCGATTGTGTTACGAGCTCGGTTGCGGAACGAATTAAATTAGTATTTCGAGGTACCACTATGTATATATATATATATATATATATATATATATATATATATATATAACAACTGCAACTCACAAAGTAGACCATACGCTTGCTCTTGAAAGGCAAATTTCCGACAGAAGAAAAGACTGTTGTGGCTAGAAATCAAATTCGCGACCACCTTTATTGCGACATGCCCGATAATAAGCTGTATTTCACTTATGTTTGCGAGGTGTTGCTCAATGCAGTAAAGTTATCCCGAATCAAAATTATAAGGCAAGATGTGGAACTATTATTTTAGTACCTAAACCTTGCATAACAAAGAAAATGTGATCTATTTTTTAAACGCTCATTTGTTATTTATTGCTCTTATCTTCGTTTTTAGCCAAGAGTGCTGTGAGCAGGAATCGAACAGACAATAATTTGGTTTACTGACCAAGAGATCGGAGTCGCGCATTCCATGCAATGCTCGATTTGGTTGAAATAATAGTATTTTAGATAAAAGTATGTGCTGTCTTATACTAAGTTTAGGCTATTGACTTTCTAACCAACAACTAAATGCGAGACTGCTAGAGGTGAGAGCCGCATAACTAACTTTGATTTCCATATATATTCAATGTGGTTTGATCCTCGATAGTCAGTTTGCCGTCGTACTCTGATGATGATCATGGAAGGTCGAAACGCGTCAGTGCGTTACGGCTGGCGGTAGTTTTGTTATGTTGTTCGACGAATGGTTAAATACAATGGGATTGGTGTTTACTTCGAGCTCGCAAACTTGATTTAAAGAATTAAATACATCCATCGTTCTTCAATCTAACTGATTATTCTAGTTGGCATATTGCCTGTTATATTGTGCTTAGATAAGCCAAAATTATTAACTGAAACATTGTTGGTATGATTATGCAACCACTGACTGTGCGACTGATGATTAAAATGATTTAATCAATTTTGCGGATTGAAATAAACATCATTCTAATTTCTTTATTCAGGTGCAAAGCAAAACACACCTGCGCAATTATTAATTTTTTGCTACGTGCGACTGACGGTTGTTCTGCTAAATCGTGCGGCTGGTTCAAATAATGGGATTGGTGCTTATCTCAAGTCCAGTAACTTGATTTATCTAATTGTGATTTTAAAACGTAAAATATTCGAATAACGCATGGATACGTTGGTGCAGAGAATGAGCATTATTTTTCAGTTAATGAACTGCATTTGCCTTCGTAAGGACTGCTTAGTGCTGAATAGATCTCAATTTCTCTCTGAGAATCGTTGTTTATATATATTTTTTAGCATAAATACTGCGTTAGAAATCAAATGCAAATTACCAGAAACGCCAATATCTTACTTATTAGTCACTCGTCATGCACATACCAGAGTTTCTGGCACATTTGCATAAAATTTTCGCAACTAATCATCTGCGCCACCTAAGCCTCGCAATAATGTTTTTTTAAAAATTTTATAGTAACTCAAGATATTTGTCAGTCTTTCCTAACGAAAGAGACTTTTTGGTGTCACCAGTTACCTAAAGTTCGTACAAGTTATTTCCGGTCTGCCGTTATTGGACAGTAATAAAAAATTAAAGCCTTATAGCTGGACATTATTATACTTAAGTTGGAGTATGAATTAAATATTGCATAAGACAGCAAATTTAGTTTATTAAGTACAGAGTTTATAATCATTTTGCATTTGGCAAGAACTTGTCAGAATTGCCGTGGCCAGTCTCGAAGCAGGGCATATTTGCTTTAGAGTCTTTAACTCCTCCACTGCGTTGAACAAGCCGCGAACTAAATGTCATTTTGTATTGTATACGAACTTCTGCTTTTTTAGCCAGTCTTTCTTTTGAAAAGGGCAATTTTAGCATATTTTGCTTCTTAAATTTACAACTAGCCACCCCTGATCAGTCATAATAAAACACGCATCATGTCACCTGGTGAACTTACATGGAATTTAATTATTATGTCGAGATTTTATTGTACTTATGCTGTCAGTATATATTAAACATATCATAAAATAGCAAATCTGATTTGTCAAGTACACCGGGTTTTTCATTATTTGACATTAATGAAGTACTTTTCAGAATTTACTCGGCCATGGGTCCAACTGATCTAATGTTAGGTTCCTCAGACTCCAAAGGCTTTTCTATCTCATTATTAGAAAGCCGACCAGGCCAATTGCAATACGAATGGTTCATTGAGATTTGCATCTCCTTTTGGGAACAGAATCCCCGGGATTGACTCCTGATAACTCGTCCTTTGCATCCGTAGCGTTTACTTGTTTTAAAACCGCATTCTTGCTATAAAAATGCAAAAGATCTATTAATTATTTTAATAAAGCGCCGTGAGTTTAATGTCGTTTTGACCCGCATAATCTATAATTAATCTATACATCTTTTTGACTCTGAACCAGATTTCAATTGAGTCACAATTTTTTTGTCTTCCTTGGTAAAAATAAAGAATGACTGCTAATTATAATAAATAATGTATATTAAAAGTTGATCAATCCATAAGCAAATTTACGACACTGTTGAGTAAAGACATTTGTTCAATATTGCATGCGTGAAGCAAGATGGCAGTCTCACTCGTGCACCAATGCATCCACGCAACAAATCAAACTACGGAGAACTCAACCCGAGCACGACCTATCAATAAAATGTAAATAATAATTGATTGCAAAGATGATGATAACAATTAGTTAAATCAAGGTTGCGAGATTGATATTAACACCAATCCCATTATATATATATATATATATATATATATTGATAGTTTCTAATTTCACCATTTTTAAATGTAAGAACAAAACAACGTACTCCATGGAATAACATTTATTAATAAATCTTATTTCTACCAGTATCTACAGCCATTGTTCTGGATTCGTTAGTATATTCGTTCATCCAATCCCACTGTACATGTGTTGTAACCAATCTCCTCTTCGTTATGCTGGCCTTTGCTTTGCGCAATTTAGACCACTGCTTTTGCGCAATTTAGACCACTCCTTTTGCGTAACGTCATTTGGTGTGTCATCGCTTTCATTGTAATTGCGTCCGTAATTGATGTATGTGTCGTATATTGCGAAGCGTTGGCTATTTTAAAGGCATGTCGGTTATGTCTTTGTTCCAGTCCAATTTAATTTCTTTTTGAATTATTTTCTGCACGTTTAAGCAGGGCTTCAGCTTATTAATTGCAATAGCTTCAAAAGCCAGAAGCATTTTCTCTGTTTTTGCCTTGTAGAGAACTGAAAAATTGTTACTACTAACAGCATGACCTGTGAGTAGTACATGTTCGCAAATTGCTGATTTTTGTGCAGGAGCTGCAACCCTCTTTAATAGTTTTTGAGGGAGATGCTGATTTATTCTAGTAATTCGAGCGACAAAAGCACAGTTTCCATCAATACAGGTGAGAGTGGTGTTCAACACAACAAAACTGATGCGCACGAATGAAAATGATAGCCTCTCTGTGACGTCAACACCTTTGTCTGTATACAAATTTCAATGTACCTGCAACGCTCAGTACATCGGCAGATCAAAAAAGAGGCTCGAAACTAGAATAAATCAGCATCTCCCTCAAAAACTATTAAAGAGGGGTGCAGCTCCTGCACAAAAATCAGCAATTTGCGAACATGTACTACTCACAGGTCATGCTTTTAGTAGTAACAATTTTTCAGTTCTCTACAAGGCAAAAACAGAGAAAATGCTTCTGGCTTTTGAAGCTATTGCAATTAATAAGCTGAAGCCCTGCTTAAACGTGCAGAAAATAATTCAAAAAGAAATTAAATTGGACTGGAACAAAGACATAACCGACATGCCTTTAAAAATAGCCAACGCTTCGCAAAATACGACACATACATCAATTACGGACGCAATTACAATGAAAGCGATGACACACCAAATGACGTTACGCAAAAGGAGTGGTCTAAATTGCGCAAAAGCAGTGGTCTAAATTGCGCAAAGCAAAGGCCAGCATAACGAAGAGGAGATTGGTTACAACACATGTACAGTGGGATTGGATGAACGAATATACTAACGAATCCAGAACAATGGCTGTAGATACTGGTAGAAATAAGATTTATTAATAAATGTTATTCCATGGAGTACGTTGTTTTGTTCTTATATATATATATATATATATATATATATATATATATATATATATATATATATATATATCATCTAAGCATTGCATAAATTAGTGAACGCAATTCATCCAGTTGATCGGTTTCGTCCGTATTGGGAACTCTTCAAGTGCTGTCCAGGACTTATATCACGAACGGGGCCCGAACCGGGGCACGTTTGCTTCGGAGTCGATGCCTCTGTCTACTTTACCATCTTGCCGTAAACTAAGAAATTTTCATTTATATGCTAACTTAGACATTTCGTTGGTGTTTTCATTCAAATGGAATCTTTTTAGCATCTATTTAGACCTGAATTTCTAATTAGTCACTCTCAATCTAGCATTATTTAACCGATGTAACGCAACCTGAGAAAGTGGTATTGAATTGAAAATTTATACAAATAAAGAATCATTGGTTGCGCGAGTGATGACGACAACTATTTAAATCAATCTTGCTAACTTGAGATAAACACTGATCCCATTATATGTGTATTTGTCTCTATAAACTAAGCATTGTTTAAGGTTGCAAATACAATCAATCCCCTAGACTGGTTTCGTCATTATCGGAAAATACATTTGATACCTAACGCAATATTTCATTAATACAGACAAATTTCTATATAGTAGAATTTTCTTTGTATTAAGCTCCCAAACTTGATTTGGATAATTTTTATCACCGCACACGAAATCAATAGTCGCTTAATTACATAAAATTTCAAATAAAGACTGCTTTCCCAGTTAGCGTGGCGCCTGTTCTATAATGGCAAACTGGGGGTGGCTAGATGGAACTTTACGTCTAAAGTGACACCATATAGGCTCCTTCTGAAGGAAATGCAGCCCAACAACATGTGTTAATATATAATTTAAATTTATCAGTAGTGAGCGAGTGGACGGCGCTATAAATACAAACCCAGGCTCAGAATAAAATTTGCCTTGGATCGAACCTGTTTACAGCAAAATTATTGACGGTAATTGGTGTCTTCGCAAAATGACAAAACAGTTTTAATGGATGAATTGCATTTGATGACTAATACAATTTTTATTTGATATTACCACATGGATGCATAATATTAGTTATGTTTTTATAAAGCTCGAAAACTTTATTTTAGTAATAACAATACATATGCCTGAAATGTGTTTATACAAAGAATGCTTTAGTTGTGTATTACGTGTTGCGAACCTATTAAAAAAATAGTTCAAATATGACCAGAAGGATAAACAAAAGACAGCATGAATGAAAAAAATAATCTCTAGGAGCCGGTATAACGCCCATTACCCACAATATATTTGGATGAGGAATATCGGAGATTAGGACGTTCCAATTTCCTATAGAATGTGTAAACATGAAGTAGTGAAGCTAAATTCATATAAAATCATCGATAATGCGACTTCATAGCTATCTCACTATATATAAAATATATACCGATTCTTAAAATGGTACATACAATAGGGCTACTGTGCCAGTACCCGATAACAACATGATGGTACCGAAAAAGTACATGGTACCAACCTTATAGTTGCCGAGTCGGTACATAGTAACAACATGATAGAATTCAATGTATGCTAAATTTCACCAAACTGAACACATGTTACTCCAACAAATCCATACACTCTGGCCTTGATCGATATCAGTTATCACATTTAGCGGTAATCATGACATAATAAAATTAAATATATAACAGAAAGATAATGTTTTTGTCGGAGAATTAATATATATGCAATTGTATATTAGGTGTTGCGCACCTAGTAACAAATTATTTCAATTATGACCAGAAGGATAAACTAAAGACAGCATGGACAGTAAACAGAATCTCGTGCAATTTTGTTTCGTGCTTACCGGCGACTTATCAGTAGGAGCCGGTATTACGCCGTTTACCCACTATAAATTTGGATGAGGAATGTGGGAAAAAGAATGCTAAAATCTCCTATACGAATGTGTAAACGTGCAGAAGTGAAGCTAACTTCGACAATGCGACTTCAAGTCTAACTCACTATAATATATATATATATATATATATATATATATATATATTTACATATATATATATATATATATATATATATATTAGACCTGTCGCCAAATTTTGCATGGACCATTATTTTTAATCTAACGAGATACACTTATAAATCAAGGGCTTTTAGATCTGAGTAATCAAAGTACCCACCAGGATTAATATAAAAGACCAATTGTGATTGGCATCACCTGCTGGTGTGCAGAGTTGAATTAAGTAATTCAATATTGCTCATAAATTAAATATTGTTCTTTGGATGACGCTGCATAATCCACGATTATTCTAGATAAAAATTTACTCTGAATCGCATTTCCGTTCTGTTACCTTTTTCTTGGCTTCTCCTGGACAAATAAATAATATCAATCGGTTTGAACATAAAATTTATATTTAGCATTATTCCACCAAAAAGTAAAATGATGGATTGGCAAGTAAAGAAAGTAGCACAATAGTTTGTTTAAGTAGAATATTATCCAAAAGGATTTAAAACAAAAGTTGATCAAAAATTATTACCATTGTTTTTAAGTACATTATTTGTTTTTCTCAACTGGCAGAAAATTAAATATATTAATTTGAATCGAAGTTACGATTGTGATATAAATAGCAATCCCATTATATATATAATGCGATTGGTACTTATATCAAGGTTGCAACCTTGATTTAAATCAATGTTATCACCGCCGCGCAACGAATGAGAATTTTTTTGTCTAAATAAATGGTTGACTTATTTCTTTCTGTGAAGAAACCACCTCCAATGTACAGGAAATTAAATTCAGTCTTGCAAATCATCCACTTTACACCCAAGCTGCGCAATAAGTATCCTTATCAGATATATACCGACCATCATAATTTTGAAGTGTTTTCTTTATTTGAAAAATATTTGGCTTCATTTTCGTGCTCAAGTTCCGACTAGGAACCACCGAACTGTTATTTTGAACGGAAATCGTGCCACCAGATGAAGCGATATCTGTTTGAAGTATTAAAGCGGGATTTTGTGTTTGATATGCTATCAGTAGAAAATAAACATTGCATGAAATAATAAATGCAATTGATAAAATAGACCGGTTTCTTTCTTATTGGACAATCATACAATACTTGCCAGAATTCCCGCGACCGGGAGACATTTGCTCAGATTTTTGCAACTCATCCACTGCACAATACAAGCTGCGCACTGCATCCATTTTCTGTTATAGACAAACAATATTGTTGTCCGATTTTCCTGCAGGTATAGCCTACTTGAAAATTCTTTTAAAGCAGAGTTCCACAAAGCCAGCTCCGATCTGTTATTATAGGAAAGACACTATGTCAACTGGGAAAATATTGTGGTTGGATTATATTGTGTATATGTTGTTAATAATAACTAAACATTTTATAAGATTGAAATTTCCATTTACAAGTATACTGTTTTCATTCGTACAGGACGTTCATCAAGATCTTTCATATAAAAATATTTAAAAAATTGAAAAAATCAGAAATTGACAGCGGCCATAGGATTTTTATGGAAGATAATAAACTGCGTTTTACGGCGCGAGAAACGCTATTTAAATTACTATTAAAAATAAAATTTTAAACTCAAAAAAGATTTGAGTAAAATATGGGTTTGTTAAAATAAACTCCAAGGGGAGGTTATACCAATATATTTTGTTAAAATACTTGGTTCTTAAGACTAGCGAATTCTCAATTTGTTTAGCGAAATTTTGTTGACTGGACTGAGTCATATACTGGATCATGCGTCAAAGTTTTCTGATGCAGAAAAGTATACTAATTGAATTATCGATTTTGAACCGTTTGAATTTTAATGGTTAGGTCTCAGTATTCGTAGATTTTTGAGAAACTTTTAGCGACCTTTCTAACTAATGTGCAGAATCAAACAATACAAAGAAAAATACTTCTTAACTAGTTAGGATCCATTTTCCAATGAAATTATGAAAATTTTGAGAAGGAAAGAAATTTTTCTCGAAGCCTTTAGTTTCTCTTATTCGTTTATTTCTGACGCAGCAAACAACACTAATCGCTTAACAGGCTAAACACACCATTGAAAAATCGAACTTCTGTTTTTTATGGATAAATAGGCCAAATAATTTCGTGAATACTAAACAATTCACATATATAATTCATGATTTTCCGTTCGATTGAAAAAGTGAGAGATAGTCTTTTTGTCTTTTATCCAAAGTTATCTGCAATGTGCATACGAGTGTTTTATGCTTAATTACGGGTTAACTTTTATGTGTGCATGTGAGTTTATGTATGTATGTGTGTGCAGCTAGCTGAGTTTTTCTATGAATAATTAAGTAATGCATGAGATATGGTTATTCCTCTTTCAATGGACTGTGTTATAACCAATATTTAGCTCCCTTAACTGTTATGTGTACGAATGTTTTTAAGTGCATTTTCCTGTTATGTCATATTGTTCATGCGTTGGGCTATGCAATCCTGACCACAACTCATGTTGCATACATTTTAATATTAGCCGCTCTTCCAGTTGTGCAATTTCTCGAGTGCTGATAATGTTAATAGTGGTTTAAGTTGTGTAACTACACATACTTCGATTTGTGAACAGTCTGATTGAATATGTTTGCACGCTTGAAGTAAACACTAATCCCATTGTATTTACCAGTCGTACAACGCTGACGGTAGTTTTGCTATATTGTTTGACGACTGATTAAGTACAATGGGGATTGCTGTTTCCTTCAAGATTGCAACCTTGATTTAAAGACTTGGCTGAATTCTAGAACTTTAAAGTTGGTCGACGATTCGTGTCTAGTCGAACGAAAGATCATGTTATTCCAGTCTGATCAACAAATGTGTTTTTGCAAGTTAAATCTATGTGCTACTGCACATATCTTTAAATTGTTAAACTATAAGGGATTTAGTGTGAGTTGGTAACTGATACTTGGCGTCCAGCTTCATTTTTTATGTTTTCTTAAATGTAAGAAATTGATATATCTAGGCACATAATCTTGAAAGGGTACGCAACCAATTGATCAATTTTCTCATTTTTACATAAAAGTTAGAGAATTAAATTTAAAAGAACGATGCTCTTTTACATAGGACAAGTAGCAACGGATCTTACTATTTAGAAGTTATACAAAAAATAAAAAAAACATTATCAAGCCAAACTAGATCTTCATTGGATGAGCAACATTGAGCATTAAACCGGACTAAAACAGCATAATTATTATCATTAATAACTTTGGACTCTTATAACTAGAATGGCAATTGATATCTCTATCTACATAACCTGCGTTGCGACATAAGGTACACATAAGCCTGCATGAAATATGTGAAACTTACTGACAACATACATGGAAAGCCTAGTTGAAGTGGAGTTAATCGATAAACGAGTAAAGAGATCTCGAGCATTATTTAATTATAAAATGAGAATGATTCCTGATCACAAAAAGGCACGCCCACACACATTCTCAAGCCAAAGTACAGTTAAGCCAACAAAATCGTATCATTAGTTCAAGTAAAGAGAAAGACAATTCAATGTCGGGCTAGTTGCCACTCACTCAATAAACCGGTTACACATGACACTGATAACTAAATGAATGTGTATTGTTCGATATTCCTTATAGGAACTCGCTTTTTTTTCACTTATAGTTAACTATAGAATATTTAATGCTTGCTTTACTGAAATATAAAATTTAAAATATATTATTTAAAATTGACAGGTAAAATCAAACAATAGGTTTACTGATTAAACGAACATTGGTTGCGCGGGCAGTGATAACAATTATTATAATCAAGTTCGAGCCCTGTTCGCGGCAAATTCTGGCCAGTACATGATGAGTTCCAATAAGGACGAAACCGGTCTACTGGATGAATTGCATTTTCTACACTATAAAATTCTTAGTTTATACTGACATATGTAAGTAATTAATGGGCCAGGTGCTTATATCAAGACCGCAACCTTAATTATAATAATAGGTTTACTGATCAATCCCGGATTCATTTTAATTAAAATGATTGATTAAATTAATTGGCGGGCTTATAGCTTTAGCTGCAATTTTTCCAATTTCTTTAATTTTGCACATCAAAGATGTATGATTAACAGGTATGTTAGAAATAGTTCTCAAAGTGCAAAAATGATGCTTTCATTTACATGAATGATTTAAATTTATGGTGGGTAAGTTATTTTAATAGTGTTGTGTTGCAGTTTTGTTTAGGTTTATGATATCCTATTTGGTATTTCAAATTTCATGGTCGTTGTCCAGGAATAGCTGCAATTGACAATTTAGGAGGAGGGAGACCATAGCGCAACTCAACTGTACAAATTGTTCACTGTGAGTAATGCTGGTACCGTCGCTCTTCACTAAAATAACTATATCGATCGGTGGACTTATTTGAGGTTGAGTTAAGTTATTTCTCTACTATGTGATGTAAGTTTCATGTGTAAACATGAGGTTCGTATTTATAGGCGACTCATCTGTAAGAGCTGGAACTGCAGAATAATGCCAAATTCATCACGTCATAAATTGGGAAAAAGTTAAACGGCGCATTGTACTTTGAGCGCGCGGTCGAAATAAGTACTACTGATACATCATGTTTGAATATTAAGAAGGCTATTGAAGAACTTAGACAATCATCGGCAAATTATTCAGTTGAGAATAAAATGAGGACATAGATAACCAAAATAGAATAAGACTTAAAACATTTTGTGAAAAAATCTGACAAAGCTGAAGAGCAAATCACAGACCTTTCTGCACACAAGGATAATTTGAAAGAAGCACTTAATGTGAAGATGAAACAAATAATAATAGATACCAATCCATGGGTTGACGTGGCAGGATTAATTGTAGTTGAGAATAATCCGATCACAGGAACTAAATAGGAAGAGGAACTACTGAATGAAATGTCTAGTGAATTGACATCAATTTTTTACAAACAGGACCAACTTATAATTAATTAGAATGGGATGCTAAAAAAGAAGATGCAAGCAAATTAAACGCAGTTATTAAAGTACTTGTGGAGACGGAGATTGAAAAAGCTACCGGGTCAAAATGTCATAGGATACAAAGAGTTTATACAAAAAAGTGGCCACAGCAAACGTTATCGTGCTAAATATCGATTCGAAAAATGGGAACACGAGAGTGGAGGCTAGAAAATCAGGGCAAAAGACTTCAACGGCAGATAGAGTCGTAAAGTATCAGGGACTGACAGCTACACTAACAAAGAAGAAATGAGATGTCTGCAGTAACATCGCTCTCGGATGTCGTCTAAAGTAAAACAAAGAGAGATATATATGCAAAAAGAAGCAGCACAATTTTAAGATAACCAATCTGATCGAATTACTATACCATGATTATTTATTTGATAAGTCTATTGGTAAACATTCTTTGAATCTAGTTTACGAGCTTGCAATAAAGACCAATCCCACTATATTTAATCCTACCAACGACATAGCAAAACTATCGCGCAATCAATGGTTGTTTAATTGTATAAATTCTATTGGAAAATATTTCTCATTTTATGCAAACTTTAGAAGTGCCACAAACATTAATATATTGTGGACTTATTTTTGTAATAAACTGTAATTTTGATTTTATTCTTTGAGTAGAAACATAGTTTAATGAGGAGGTTGGGATTCATGAATTCGGAATACCAATATATTCAAATTTTCATAAAAAAATCATCGAATAAGCGTACTGGAGTTCTCTCTATTTATTGTTTCATGCCAAATTGTGTCAAATTAGTGAAAATAATACTAATCATTATTTTGTGTCAATACTAATTTATATGATGTTTTTAATGATAGTCAACGACGATGCCCGATCCACTAAAGCTTTTAAATATCAATTGGATTGACATGGATATAATGTTATTGTAAGTAATTCTAAATGAATTCTACCTTTTCTCTAACCAAAATCTAACAATGTCACAAAGACACAACTAAAGTTTCGGAATACTTAGATGTTTATTTATCAACAAAACAGTTATGAATTTGTTTATTATTTTCATGATCAAATCATAAAATAGTTATCTTAAGATGGAGAAAGTTGAATTTCGGTAAATGAAGAATCACGGCTGCGAACAAAAACGTGAAGTGTTCCAGAATTAACTTAGAGTTTTGTGGAAAGTTAAGCAGACATTTTCATTATTAGTGCTTTTATAATAGGGACGTCCAATATGTTGCTCTTTCTGTCTAATTTGTTAAATAATCTATTTCAGAGCTGTTCGTTTGCTGATATGGTACCGAAAACGTGAATGAAAGATATATGTCAATAAGGAATTAATGAAGTTAAAATTGTGAAATTCAGTATGATTTATAGTATTAGCAAATTGAGACTAGTTGCAATACATAATTAAATATATGTTTTATTACTGGCAATTAGCAGACGATCAGAATGAGTCATATTGACTGAGCTTAAATGCAATCCAAAATTAGACTTGAGACTTATGATTAATTATTGAAAATAAAATGTAAAATATGAATTGTTACTACCAATTGATAAGACATACTATGATTAAATATTAGATTTAGAAAAGTTGTTTAATAAACCAATGCGCCATGGTCAGAATTTAAATCTTTTGCAGCATATCGTAGATACTTTAGTCATATTAAAGATGAAAATTAATACTAGCCATCAAAAGGATCATGTAAGAATATCGACCGATAGTTTCCTTCATATGCCTACTGTTTTTTTAACTCACTCCGATAATTTATAAATAACATAATAATGTAGCGCTTAATGTCAAGTATTTTAACACATGATAAATCCTTTGTCTAAAGTTATCAGCATAACGAAAGAAAATTATTACATACTAATCTACGATCCCTTAAAACTTGCAGAGAATCGAACGATTAACAGTAGACTAACTGTAAGCTATTTTCCTGATGGAATTTAATGTACGTCGGCATAGATTTGTAACAGGACACTCGATTAATGAATATCCAATTTATACGGAAATACATCATAGCACAGATTGATAAAGTGATGAATGCACTATCTTTTATTAATATCAAGGAAGCTTTAAACTCTATTTCTTTCAAAGCTATTATGAGAGTGATTAATTTCTTAAAGTTTAATAAGTTTATTTCTAATCTAATTAACGTTTATCTATATAATAGTGTCGTGGTCATTCACAATAAAAACACGCTATCTCGTTTGTTTCGAGTTATGACTAAAGTTTCACAGGACTGTAGATTAAGGCAGATATTAATCAAAATTATAGTTGCGAATTTGTTTAATTTGGTCTTAAATGATCAAATCTGCGAATTTGTCGTATATTTAAAGATTATTTTATCTTATTGGTCTATTGAATATAGATTACTCAAAGATTACTATAACATTAGATATTAACGATGTACATAGATATCTAATAAAGCCTGGTTTAAATGATGAGAGACAAAACAAGAATATTTAGTTAAACTAAAAATTATAAGCGTTAATGTTGAGAAGCGTATTATAGAATGATATGCAAATACATATTTATATAATGTGGTCTAGATCGATCTTGGTAATGCAAAGTTTCAACGATTTTTCAGGCATAATAGAAGCTGTACAATAAAAAGTTTTGGAATATATAAGTTGGATAATTCTTACAATATACGTTTATAACCAACAGTTTCTATCTTCATAATTACAAGGTTTTGCTACTGTATAATAAGACTTCACAAGAATATGTGTACTCCGATAAAAATGCATGGAAATAGAACCTGGTCTGAGATATCTGCGATTATTCGTCCTATGCAATGCGGTCTACATCCAATTTATCTATCGAATATAAAAGACTCAAAACAATGTTGACTGGACTTCGGGTATCATCATTTTGTCTCAATGGAATACAATTGGAATGCTTACGATTAGCTTGTTTTAAATACGTTTACAATATGTAACAAAGCTTCGGCGCAATTTATGGCCTCAAGCAACCAAAGCTCAATGTATCATAGTTATATAATGCTTGTTGCGGAGAAATAATAAATATGAATTTGAGTATTATATTTTGCGCACCTAGTAGAAATATTTTTCATATAAGACCGGAAGGAAAAATCAAAGTTAGCATGAGCGAAAGGTATAATCTAATGTGCACATTTGTTTCTTGCTTACTGGCAACTCAACCGTTGGAGCTGGTACTACGCCCTCTACCCACTATATATTGGATCAAGAAACGTGGGACAACGAGACAGTAAAATCTTTCATTTGTAAGTTTATAAAAGCAGTAGTTCAGTCAACTTCATATAAAGTCTTACAGAATAGGTATATATATTATATATAGTGATTTAGCTTTGAAGTCTCATTGTCGCATTCCGTTGTCGAATTGATTTATAGATGATATGGTGCTTTAAGCCTTCGGTCCAATACCAGGAAGCGAATAAATTATTTATTTATTTACATTTGACAGTATAATTTAAGCATTGTATAATGTATAAAAGGCAACCCATCCACTAGAACGGTTTCATCCTTATCGGGATCTCTTCACATACTGTTAAGAAATTTCCACAGATCTGGCTCAAACCTAGACACGTCTGCTTCGGAATCTGTTGCTTTAACCACTGAGCTATCCTGCCGCACGCTACAAACATTTTCAGTTATATTCTACCTAATGTTTCTTGGTTAGTCTTTTCTTTATGTGGTGCCCATATTGTGTCTCTGTAGACCTAAATTTCCAAATGATCACCCAGAATCTGTCATTATAGACTGACTCCACGCTATCCAGGAAAGTAGTATTGACCTGAAAATTTATATAATTAAACAAACACTGATTGCGCGGGCAAATTGTTTGAATTCTGTTACTTACAATTGTAAAGCTTGATCCGTAACAGTTGCTTTACGTGACCCAAAGCGACTAATCAATCGCTCTTCCACACAATTACTGAGCCGAGACGTTTTGATTTTAGATAAAGGTATAAATTATACCATCGTGTAAATTTGTCGACAACTTTAAACATGTACAACACACCACTAGAAGCCAATTACTATGGCCCTATTAAATCATGTAGGAATTGAATTATATTCATAGCATTGGAAGCTATCGTTGTACTCTTCTCGCGTCTTTGCGGCCTCCGCTTTTGATAGATGGCGCATTTATGGCAGTACTTGTGTATATCGCTCGTCATGCCACTCCCAATGAGCCATCCCTATTGTGTTAATGTCATCTTGTTGTCGCCAAAATAGCCTAATTTGTCATGCAAGAACGCGAAATCTTTCATTCACAGACACTTTGGCACCCATCACTGTTTTGCTTCTTTATGCTTGTGTATCAAAATGCCTTCGCTCTATATGAGCATTCGGCAATGTCTAAGCATTTATTCACCGCATCGCATCTTCTCTAGCAAAGACTGGCACGTGCCGCATTTTTTTCTCTGCTTCACTAATACACACTATTGAAAATTTTCTAATTGAATTTCTCCAACACAGTGCACCTGCCATCGTATTGTTGGTGTCCCGCTTATAATGTAACTTGAGATTACGCTTAGATAATTTCGTACATGCTTAATGAATATGTGATCAGTCAATGCCCATTGCTGCAACGCTTTATGATTTGTGTACACATCCGACGGACCTCGTTTGATAAGTTGAAAAAGCTAGCGAAGGATTCACTTTACCGCAAAGAATTTCTTCTGGGTAGCAGTATGGATTAGGTAACGTCGACAGGTGTATTTCGTCATTCTGTTATTAGATTGCCGTACTGCGCCAATACAGACATCTGAAGCCTTTGTAACAATTGGCACCTGGTCAATGGGATACATCGGCTTTGTTGCTTCTACAAGCTTATGCTTGCGTTCTTCAAAGACTTGCAGTTTCTCCTTTGTCTTTCGTAATTGTTATTAAACAAGCCTATCCTGAGTACAACCTGAGTGGTTTGAATGAAATTTAACACGTGAATGGATCGTTTGGGTGTCTAATTTTACCATTTACAATGGCATGTGATTATGATTAGTGTTTCTGATTTATTGGTCTGCCCCCACCCGAAAATGTGAGGGTGACCTCAGTTACGTCATTTAACATGGTGTGAATGAAACCAATATTCTAACGCGTGTAAATGGTGAATTCATATTCTGCCAATTTAGTTTCACTTAGTCGGACGAACATAACAGTTATGGATATATACACACGCGTACACGTGACACACAACTATCTAGTGAAAGGTAAGTCTAAAGTATAAATAATATGGCTAAAGGATATATCGCGCTTGATTCATTAGTTTTTATTTTAAAACTTGATGTGAAGGGTGAAATAAAGAAGGCAACTGCCAAGATTCGTCGAAATATTCTCAAGAAACAAAAAACAGGAATTCAGCATGTGTTAATCAAAAGACACATTAGGTAATTTTGATTAATCCAGATTCAATTTAAAAAAAAATTTTTTAACTACGAAAACTGCTTATCAATTTAAAGCACGATTTCCAATTGAGGCACAGCGCATGAATATGGTAGTTATTCTTGCATAAATAAGGCTTCAACTATTTAATCTTAAATGCTTCTCCAATTGCTTACCCATTTCTGATTTTTTATTCAACGAGTTCCTTAATGGCAATACCTAGAGAAAATACATGCAAAACTTCAATGATTTCTTGTGCAAATGATGACGTGTTTTCTCAATAAGATTTGCGCACGCTCTAAAATTGCAATGTTCACTCACTATAGTTCTTAGCCATCTTGTCAATCGGCCCACGTAATTTGATCGAAATCTTTCGGCTTTTTTTTGTTAAAAAAAGATTTGAGGTCGACGTTAACTATGTTCTTATTTAAAACTGCCGGCAAAAGCGAATATGCTGCCCTATACAACACGCATAGTTTGGCTGAATTAAATGTGCGTGTTAAAGCCACTTGTGATTTCTTCTTCGTATGCGGAAAACGGCATTGTTTTTAATTTAATCTTAAAGTAGATTGCCTCTTTCGAGGAGAGTATTTGGACAATGCGGAAATTTTCACATATGGACTATACTATTTGTCAAGTATTTTTTGAAATTTGATTGCGGAGTGCCAGCTTCATATTTTACAATGCCGCGTTTTGCGCACGCGGGTTCTAGCTTTGCACAAACAGTTTCACTAAGATCCGATTGATCACAATTTCCAATTTCGTTTTGTCTTCGATCGGGCTGAGTTTGTATTCGTCCCAATGGAAATGCGGTTCCATCACATCTTTGTTCACTGGCGACGTTTCGGAAAGAAAATCCCTTTTCCATCTTCAGGCCAATTTATCTACTTATATCCACAGCACTATACTCACATAAGGAGATCTAAACATTTGCTTTGTGAAACTGTCCGTGCAAATCTACTACCCGCGTACGCAAAACGCGGCATTGAAAAATATGAAGCTGGCACTCCGCAATCAAATTTCAAAAAATATTGTGAACTATAATACCGTTAGCCGATGAAACTACTAATAATGTGTCTATCTAAAATGAGCACAACCGTTATATTCTGTTTAAGTAATAATTCACACACAAAATCTTTATTTACACACTATTAATTATTTTACATATTGAAACAGACTTTTCTTCCTATTTATACAGCAACATACTTTTTCCCAACGAATGAAGTTATACTAAAAAGCAATGTAGATAACGTATCTTGTTGATGTATAGTACACCATACGAAAAATAGCAAGTGGACTTCTTCCACTAGACCGGTTTAAAACTTTTTCAACACATCATTAGTGGCCATAACTATTGCGGCCACAATTCTCGTATGTATCGCATTCGACCTACATTATAAATCGGCTAATCGCGGTCTGCCCTTGAAAAAAAAACACTAATCCACATAGGAAACTGATACTGAATTAAAATACAAAGAAATGGTTGGATCACTTTTAATGTCGTTAAAAAAAATGTATAGCATATCATCACAAATATAATTCATCTACAATGTTGGTTTCAAACATATTGTGCACCAACAAGTTGGAGCCAAAATTGCCACAGCCAGGATCGGCAACATGACATTGTACTGCATCATATTCAAATCCTGGTCACGGCAATTCTGGCCCATAATGCAGAATATCCAATAAAGACCAAATAGTTCTAATATATGAATTACATACCCGTGCAAACATATAATCAAATTGAGATATTATACACTTGATCAATATATATATATATATATATATATATATATATATATATATATATATATATATATATATAGATATATACTTACTAACAGTATTCAGCAAAGCGGACGCCTGGTCAAAACTCAATCCATAACTATAAGTATAGAAATATCTCAAACATCAATTTTTCATGAATAATAATGCCCTCAACACAGGTTGTTCGCATATTGCGTTTTTACATAAAGAAATATAAATTGTTTTAAGCAAGACTGGACCAAATGCGAAAAGAAAGAATAAATTAATTAAGCCGATCATTTAAATTTGGTAATCAGGTAACATTTTTGACTTTAGTGTTTTTTTTGTTTCAGTATCAGAAAACGCCTTAGTTGGAAGCGACGAAATCCGAGACAATGAAATTGGATACATTTTAGGCCTTAAAGAATGGTCAGGGACCTAAATTTAATTTCTTACAGGCGTATTATTTGGCCCTTTTTAATGCAATTGTATTAAAATGATTTTGAACCAAAACCTTCGTTACTAGTGCACAGATATTTAATCCACTTATGGCTATAAGTGAACATAAGCTAAGCTGATTTTGTTATAATTACGAGGATGGGTACCAATGTGACAAAAATGACGAAAAGCGAAATGAGGCAACTTATTATAAGTCAAATATTTAATTTTGCTGAAACGAAAGCATGCCACACCTACTTTAAAGTTTAAATCACGTTTTTTGTATCCATTACCGGTAAACTAAGTTCCACTCTTGGAGTAGATATTACGAATCGGTTTGCCGTCCTCTAATGATAGTTACTACGGATGGTCGAAATGTGTCAGTACGCACATCTGATGATAGTTAGGTCATGTTTTGCAATGGTTGGATTGGTGTCTATCTTAAGGAATCAAACTTGATTTAAGGTATTTTTGTCGTCAAACACGAAATCAGTTATTGCTTAAACTTTAGTAGTGTATACCCATAAATACAGCCAAGGACCAGATTCGCAGTAGCTTTCTCTGCTATGAGAATCTTATTTTCGTACGTTGTCATGTTATTTTAATAAGCCATCATCAAGGAAATATAACGATTGAGTATCTGTTTCAGACGAAACGGTTGCAAATTTTAATAAATTAAGAATCGAGAATACAATCTTTACGAATCTGGCCAAAGATTACAGGAAAATTTAAGAAACCTTGCGGAATATATGGAAATTGGAAATGATATATTGTATATATATACATATATATATATATATATATATATATATATATATATATATATATATAAATCAATAAATAAACAAACGAATGAGTTTGAGGAGTAAATAGGCAACGAGATCAGATTTTCAACTGAAAGTTTCTTTGTCAGATAGTTAGGTAGAGTGAGATTTGGTGAGTTTATTGACAAAATAATTTATTAATTCGGATTAAGAATAGCAGTAATTGACAGCGCAAATCAGAACCGTTACATGAATATAAAAAAATTAAAATTGATTATAATAAATTAAATCGACGATATATGGCTATAGGAATTACAAATAAATAAAAAAATGATAGTTTTCAGTACATTAAATAGAAGCAGAGCACTAAATAAATAATGTAAATAGTTTTTAAAAATAGATAAATAAATTCATAAATAAATAAATTAATAATAAATATACTTTAAAACCAATATTTAAATAAATAATTTAAAAGAAGTGAATAAATGAATAAAGATAAAGATCAGAAATGATAACATTTTAATTAATGAATAGGTAATATGTGAAATAATACATGATATATACCTTATTATAAATAGACAGTTAAGATGCAGAGGAAAATAAATAGCTTTTCCTACAAATTGCATTGAATTGTGTTCAGTTTGTTGCATTGTATTCGTATGCTAATTTTAAAGAAGCCATTTTTACTTAAAATGATTTACTAGTGGTACGTCCCGTTTGCATTTCCTCAATTCAGCCCAAATTTATTTCTTACCTTCTTAATCTTTTTATGCTCTGTGATTTATTGTTGCACGTTTGGATAGAACTAATCAAAACTTCGTGACCTTTTGGTTTATTTTACGAAATTTCACCATTTGCTCCATCATTTTTCAGATGTTCAATCCAACTTAATAATAATTCATTTATTTTGAATCACTTGATTATTTTTTAGCTGTACAACTCATTTCAATAGATTTAAAATAAACTTCAATCGCTTTTGCCATTAGTCTGATGCCTACATTACGGTTCAAATTTTCTATACATTTGCATACTCCGCACGAACACCCAAAGCAATTTCAAAAGTGCTACGGAAATTTTGAATTAAAGGTACGCCCATATCTAAAGACGGCTTATTATTCATTTGCAAGGACTTCTTTTGATTAAGAATTTCATTCCTATAATAGATAAAGAATTGGGTGGAAGTTATCTCATAAACTCTGGATGTATCTAGTGGTTTAACCACATGTACCTTATTTAGAATTTAGCCATTTAGGGTAAAATTTTCGCCGACATTTTTTCTCGTGAATACCTAAACAAATTGCTTTATATATTTGTTTCTAATTATGAATTGAAAATGATTGGCACTTCAGCAACTCTGTAGTTTTATCCTTAATTATAAAAATTCGAGTGTAAACACTTGTTAAATATTGATTTTATGACGATGTTTACGATTCGGTTGGATTAAATGTTTTCAAGGGAAGTGCACGTTAAATCTATTAAGTTTTGAATTGGAATAAGTATAACAAATTATTGTTTGACGAAGTTTGATTTGTAGACGATCTTATCAGGAACAAATTGTTTATATATATATATATATATATATATATATATATATATATATATATATATATATATATACATAATGTCAATTGCCTTTGGATATTACAGTATATTTCTAAATAGGAAGAAAAAAACATTAATAACAAAGTGGATAATGGCCATTTCTTTCGAAAATAATAAACTGCACGTTACAATTTTTCATTTATATACATTCTAGGTTTTAGCTTGATTATGCGAGTGGCAACAAATCTGACTCGGTTTTACTTTTATTTCTCGTTTGGGTGGATTAGTGTGTATGCGTTTCTGTTTGTGTCTGCCTGTTTGCATGTAAAGGTTCTTCTCGCTGTATTGCGAAATGATGTCTGAGATCTGGTCATTCTTGTATTGATGGCTCAAGAGTTAACCAACTGTTCGCATTGTTGGCTATTACGTGTACGAATGTTATTTCTCCGAGTTTAGTCATTCGTTTAATTATATAAATGTTCATTTCAATACCACTTCCCCATGTAGCGTGGTGTCTGTTCAGTAATGCTAGATTTGGGATGGTTAGGTGGAACTATGAGTCGAAATGGATGACATATGAACTCCACCTAAAACAAAGATAGACTAACCAAGTTAAATTAGTTTGTATGTAACTGAAAATTGTGTGTAGTGTAGTGTGCGGCAGGGTGGCTCAGTGGTTAGAGCATCAAATTCCGAAGCAGACGTGCCCAGGTTCGAGCCCTGTCCGCGGCAATTTCTGGCCAGTACATGATGAGTTCTCAATAAGGACGAAACCGGTCTACTGGATGAATTGCCTTTTATGCACTATACAATTCTTAGTTTATACTGACCTATGTAAGTAATTAACGGGTCAGGTGCTTGTATCAAGACCGCAACCTTGATTATAATAATCAAACCGATATTCCGATACGTTTAGGAGTAGAGACCAAGTTAACAAATGAAGAGATAAGCACACAGGGGAACTGATTATAAGATTTATTTAAAATCATGTAAAGGTGAAAGTACAACCTACTGTTCTGGAAAGTCCCATAACATAAGAGTATATCTTTCACAGTACAATAAGTTGTCGTCTTAGATTACCATACTTTGGGACACTAGCATCAACATTTAACAAATTTTTCCGCTCATAAATGCGAACTACACACATAGTTAATTACTTAATTTCTAAGAGTCCACGTTATGTTCACAAATGCTATGGCCGATAATGAGAAACAAATATTAGAAACCGTTAAGATAAAACTATTTTTGAATCTTCATCCAAGTAAAGTTTTTGAAAACCAATACTTAGAACGCCTTATAAATTCCACAATGAGAAATGGCTAGTAGATGCCGCTTTTAGTGAGGATAGTTCTAATAATGGTTACATTAATCAAATTGAGGTATTTAAGTTAGGTTTAAAAGACGATCAATAACAAGATTTAACTTTGCGACAATTGTATACTCTTAATGTGGTTACTGGAAGATTGATGACTTTTCATTGTGAAACAGGAAATGATACACTGGTTATGCTCTTTTTGGATTTTAGTTTTCCAATGAATTGTAAATTTATTTCAGGTGAATCTAATAAAATAACCAGATAACTTAATCATTATTTAACATATTAGGTTAACATTTCAAATTTGGTAAGACTAATATGTATGAATAAAAAAGAGCACATCGTAGACTCTTCTAGTCTAAAATGTCTAAGAAGCACAGGAAAATTTATAAGCATAAATTAAAATAGTAGGTTTATAATATGGCCCATAAGCAAAAACGGCTTAACAATGCAGAGTTGTGACGAACAACTTTCTTCGGCAACAATTTAAAAACGTTGGCTAACGCTTGTATGTTCTATATTTACTAACAGTCGAACGTAATATGAAAACCAGGTTTGCGAAATTCAGATAAACACCAATCCAATTATTTAAACTTTCGCAAAACATAGCTAACCTGCTATCAGTCGCATGTATTTTGTACAGCTGGTTAAATAAACTAATATAGCAATTTGCCTTGATTCTGCAAACTTTGTTTAAAAAAATTTTTAGTGCCCTTCGCGCAATCAAAGACTGATTAACGGAAAGGTATTTTTTGGATTCTCATAATTAGCACGTATCACCAAGTGTTTTGCTATCAAGAAGCGCAGATAATTACACTTGTTTTGATGATGCCAAACAGTTAGAAGCATTAACCAATTCAAATTTGAAATCCTAAATGTGACCTAGTATAATTGACTTGAATTCAAATTTGCTAATATCGACGAAAATTTTATATATAGTTCGATGCCTTTAAATTTAGCGAACATAAATATTTTGTTTTGCAATTATTTCACATTAAGTTTGAAATTTTACAAACGCCCTATTTACCTAGAAAATCAGTCGAAAGGATGTCGCAAACTTGTTTTTAATGTAATTTACATGTCATTAAATTTTTAGGTGAAATTAAATTTTTCAAATCCAGAAAAATATTTAGCCCACATCTGTATTAATTGATTGTATTGAAATAACATTATGTTTTATAGACTATATTTATTGCCAACTTTCATAGACTTTAATTTACATCAAAGTTTTTTGCTTGATACAAACACCAATCCTATTATATTTACATTTAATGTATAATAATAATATATAATCTAAGCGTTGTATGAGGTAGCAAAATAACGTCATCTTGCAGACTGTTTTCGTCCTAATTGGGATGTCGTCAAGTCATGAATAAAATTTCGCCACGGTCAAGACTGGAACCGGGATTATTTGTTGCCGAATGTGTGACGCTATCCACTGTGCCTAAAGTTTAGGCTAAAAAAATAAATTGGTGTAGAACTGAAAATTATGTTTAGTGTGCAGTAGGACGGCGCAGTGGCTAGAGTTACAGACGCCCAAACAAAATTTCCATAGTTTATGCTTTGTCCGCAGTAAAATCTTGGACCGTAATTGAGTAGTTTTCAATAAGGGCAAAACCGGTCTACTTAATGAATTGTGTTTTCTATGTTATTCAATATATAATTTATAGTGGCGAATGTTTATATAATGGGATTTGGGTTTATATCAAGCTGGCAGCCTTGATGTAAATAATTGTTATCCGAACCCGGGCAAACAGTGATTGTTTAATTATTAAATTTTTAGTTATTATTAGTCAAATAAAACTTGTGACAGGTTTACAAAAAATATCCGCGCAAATTTAATAAAAAATAAGCACGAAAAGTTTATCTCCGGATAGATCTTGCTAAATCACCTTTTGGAAGCGTTATTTAAAATATTTAAAAAAATATTGCTGTAAATATGACCAATTATATACGTTGAAGCAATCTATAAGTATGAAGCAAATCTAACGAAATTAGTTAAAACAAGATATTTTAACTCCTTCATATAAAAAGGACTTTGCATTATAGCGCCTGTGAAATATCACCTAATTTAGATTCCATTAAAGTCCACAATATGGTAGAATTACAATCATGTTAGATAATAGTTTGCAGCATTACATTTCAATAACTTTTTTTATCGATTTAAAATTATCATATGCCGCATCATAAAGTATTTAATTTCACACTCTCTTTTTTATTAAAAATATAAACAATTGATTTATAAATATATTATAGATGACTAAATCCTGTATTAAGTCAATATTCCAAAACCACTGTATTGCGTTGCATGTTAGCTGACATACAATGACACATTGTGATAGTCAGTTGTATCTTTTGGTGGAAAGCGGTACTCAAGGAGATTTCACCCAAAAAAATACAATGGAAAAAGAAAAAGTTCGACTGAAAAAGAAATTGGTTTACAATGCTCTGCTTCGGTCGAGTAGGGGATCATTAACTACAATGATACAAATTTACCAAGTTGACATTCAGGTTACAGTCATTATTTAAATTACTAATGAGTGCATAATAAAAATGAAATTGTTCCAATTAAAGAATTTCACTTGTTATGTTAAACAACATTATGTGTATGCTGGCGGCAAATATATAATGAAATCGCGTCATTATACTTGATATAAATTACACTTTATTAAGTGTAATAATGTCATGCCTACTGCGATAGATCGAGGATAGCTAGATAGAATTATAAACCAAAACTGGTAGTTAAGAGAATTCGTCAGAAGAAAATTTTGGGAAAAAGAATCAGGTGGTGTGTAAATGATAATGAAGTACAATGCTAAACTTTCTTCAGATAGTGGATGAGTAAACAGACAAATGCAAACGCACCTGGCTGATTTTCATTTTGCAACCATTATATCCAAAAAAATCAGTGCATAAAACGAATGCTACAGACCTTATTGATGTGTTGAATTTGCTATCTTATAAATGGATAAATATAATTCGATGGAATATGAATTATAAAATCAGGTCTTTAAATTTGATTTCAGTAACACTTCTTCAAGTGTCATTTTGTCAGGCTTAAATTAAAAAATTGGGGATGGCAAGTTGGAATTTGAAAAAGAAAGCGGTATTTCAGAGATTTAGCATGAAGAAAAGTCAGGAAAAAACATAAGTTTAATTTTAATTGAAAATTTTGCATTATGCGCTGCTTCATTTATTTAAGAGATGAATGATCGGAGGCTGAAAAATACATAGCGTATTAAATGTCTGATCGCTGCAATTATCCAAAATATTAAGGAGTGCATATAAAGAATGAAAACGGCATAGCTGATGAATTACATTTATATGTTGTGACATATTTTTTTACAATGCTTTGCTTTGGTCCTGTAGATAATAGGAAACAAGAATCAGAAATGACCCGGTTTCAATTGGCTGTCGCGGTAATTCTCCCAGCTTATTTTTCGTGCTTAGTGAGGTCAAATTCAGTCTGACTAGCAAATTGCGTTCGGTATCTTAGTCAATGCTATGTCAAAACTGAAGTCATATATATATATATATATATATATATATATATATATATATATATATGATTAAATGCCGCCTTTTATCTTATATAAATATTACATAAATAGGTGGGATGATGTCTGCGCTAAATTGATAGATCCGGGGTTGCCAGTTGGAGCTTTACTTCGAAAAACGACTCGAAATATTCCACAGTAATGCAAGACGGGGCAAAATACTTAAGCTGAATTGTAAATGAAATTTTTTGTGAATGCGCTGCTTTAGTTATGTATATAGTGGTCTAGAAACCATTGAACAAAATAGTCCGGGTTCAATTTCCATTCCAGGCAATTTTCCTACTACTAATGAGTGCCAAAATAGGATAAAATGTGTTCAGTTTGATAATTGCATTTTCTATCCTATGTAACGTCAAGTTGATACAGGCTACATATCTACAATACAATCCCGAAATATTATTTCAAATTATTAACACTTCTCCGGTAGCCCTGGTGTCTTTCTTATAACAAGAGTTCGTTTATAACTAGATAGATTTTAATTTTGAATATGGTACTCAAAGCATTTCACCTAAAAGTAAGATAGGGGAAATTAATGTTATTATATATAAATAATAGACGAGATGCGAGACGCTCTACCAGGCAATTCGAGTTCAAATTCAGAGTGTGGAAATTCTTGCACCAGTATTTTTTACACCATGTGGATAAAACCAGCTTACCTGATGAATTGTGCTTTCGATCTCATGAAATGTTTATTTTAAACTGTCAGCATACAAATATATATATATATATATACAGGCCTATTGTTATATATATATATATATATATATATATATATATATATATTCTGAGGACACATTCCAAATGAATGCGATTATACAACATAGGTCTTTAAGAAAATGAAACAGTCAACAGTACGTAAAAGCGAGACAGAAATAGCTAAGACGGCATTGGTTAAGAAAAGTGTCAAGTTATGATTGGATGAGCGAAAATATCATTAACGAATCCACAATAATAGTTTTAGATACTGGTAGAAATAATATTTATTAATAAATATTATTTCATGGATTATGGTACTTTTTTCGCATATTTATATATATATATATATATATATATATATTTATAAAGCTGATATTCCTCACTATTCTTTATTCAGAAAAGACAGATCGCTGGATAAAAGAGGTGGAGGACTACTCATTTATAGTAAATCTGTATTAAATGCGAAAATTTTACATACTAGTGAAGATAATGCTATCATTGATTTTTTATCTATAAAAAATGATAATTTGATCTTAACCGCGGTTTACAGACCGCCGTATGCTACTTTATATGATGATCAAACATTTACTAATTCTTTTTAATCTATTTTTGTCTTTGATGGCTATAATGTGGTGGTAGGTGATTTTAATAAGTTACATGACTGTGAAATAATCAATTTTTTCTAATCATGATCTCAAGCAGATTATAAATGAATCAACTAGAGGTTCGCAATGCTTAGATCATGTATACTTAGAAATTGAAATGGTGAATGTTGTAAACTATTTCAAAGAATTGGATCACAAACAAATTATTTTACAATGGAACATCTTGAGTAGCAAAGCACAGAAACTTTATTTTTAAAATGCGCACGTGCAATGTTACAGAATCAACTAGAATCTTTTTAGAGAATGAAGCATACTGATTGATTATGAAAGTTTTTATATCTTGAACACTGAAGAATTTGTTTCTTCTGTTTCATCGTTATTATCTGTTTTATTTTAGCCATCGACGTTTACGGATATTATAGCGAAACGAATCAATAGGAAATTATGTAAACTAAGAATTAAACGAGATAATATAATAAAGTTTAGTCTTATCAATAGTATTTAAAAAAATGAGGTTAGATTTTATTGATAAAGAAATTAATTCATCACTGCTGATAATCCGTCAAAGATCAGAACGAATTATTTTGGCCAAAATGAAGAGTAATCCTAGACTAGGATACAAACTCCTCACAGATTACAGTAAATATAAGGAAAAGTTAAAGCTTATATTACCTGTGGATAAAACTGAGTATGAATTTCTCTGTGAATTGGATGAAGTATTTGGCAATTTGATATGTAATCCACAGAATGAAAGGAATTTCATGGAACTACCTGATCCTTTGGGAGACCAGGAACCAGGACTTGTTATTGACAGTGATGAATTGATAAAATTAATGTTAAAAATAAAATTAAAAAAAACAAAAAGATCACCTTGGTATTTCGATTGATAACCTGCTTTATGAATGTGCTCTGCAACTTTATAAATAGAATTTTGAAGAATGGGAAATTACTAATCGATATACTAACGATAGTAGCTAAACCGTTGCCAAAAGTAAGTAAGCCAACGTGCGCCAGTGATTATAGATTAAATTCTATTATCCCTTCGTTTTTGAAGATAAGAGAACGATTGATACTAGATCATTTAGAACGTATGTTGCCGGCTGATTTTGATTTATGTCAACATGGCTTTACGAAAGATAGATCGACAACTACTAATATGCGTTCTATGTGGAAACATGTAATTACATTAGATGAGAATAAGTTAGACGCATTGATTGTATTTATAGATATCTCAAAAGCTTTTGACTCTATATCTTTTGATGCTATTTTGAATGCGATTAGTTTATTGAATATTGATCCGAATATTTTTAGATTACTTAAATACTATTTATATAATCGAAGAATGAGTATTCAAGTAAACGATTTGATATCAAAATAAAAAAGAGTAACAAGTGGAATTCCACAGGGATCAAGTTTGGTGCCAATTTTATTTAAAATCGTATTTGCACATTTGGAATCTAAGATCCTTAACGGTCGAGTTTGCAAATTCACTGATGATTTTAAAATAATCTTTCCAATTGATCCAAAAAATGTCGAATTCGCCAAAAATAATGTGACACTAGATTTGTATGATTTAAGTAGATATTTGTTAACACTAGGGCTGAGAATAAACAGTAAAAAGACGAGAGCTTTAAAAATAGGTAACAGAACAGATTTTAATTATGTTTATTTTCATGATGCTGAGATTAATGATGTTTTTGAGATTAAACTTATGCAAGAAATTAAGGATTTAGGCATAACTATTCATTGTACGGCTTCTGCTGAGAGACATATTGAAAGGATTGTAGGCAGTGCCAAGAACAGATGGGCACTTAATAAATAGAAACTATATTATCGAATGAAATAAAATTTAAAATGTTTATAATATGGATTAGACCGATACTAGAATATGCTGCCGCTACTTGGAATCCTTTAACAAAGGGTTTGTCTAATAAGATAGAAGCTGTACAAAGAAAAGTTGTGAAACAAATAAGTCCTATCTCCTGCACTATATACGCCACTAGATTACAGTTTGTATCACTGCATCCTTTATGGTTTCGGAGAATGTGCTATTGCATAAAAGTTTTCCATTTGAACCAGTGGTCTGGTGCCTATATGAATCCCATAAGAAAGAGTCATGAAATTGGAACTAGATCTGGTCATTTTGCAATATCTCCACCATTGGTGGGGAATGTTGCGAGCAAGCTATTCTCTTTTTCAAAAATTTACAAAATTTACAATCAATTGCCAAAGGGGCTTAGAGAAACGCCTCCAACTAAAATGTGTTTTAAATTTTTATCCCCCGAACTAGAAAAAGTGTTTAATCCTGCTGATATTTTTAATTTTGATTATGATAATACTTTCTCATGGTTAAATAAAAGACAGGATTAATTGTTTTTCAGCAACATAATTTCTCGAGATTCTATCTTCAAATTTTGTATTATTAAAACTGAAATGTTATGCATTATATCATCTTGTTAATCAACAATGCACACAATCAATTATTAGTCATGCTTCCCTTTTTTTTACAAATGTTATACTCGAATTATAACTTAAATTGTTTTTTTGTTATTTTGATAAAGAATCTATCACTGTTTACAGCTGATCTTTCTGATGCTGATAAATTGTACAGTACAACTAATTGCACATATATATGTGATGTGATATCTTTTTATATTGTACATTTTATAATTTTATTATTTGATGGAACATGTGTGGTTTGAATCCAAATAAAGATATTCTATTCTATTCTATTCTATTCTACTTGTCATTTTTACTTAGGATATCTGGTACTGTTTTTCAAATACTTTCACAAGTCGACAGTTAACCACCCCAAATAGAGGAAAGTAACATTGAAAGAAATTGCGTTCAAACCAATTTGTTTGTAAACATGAACAAATGATCTCTTACTTGGAAATCTTTACTGAAACAATGAGTTTGGATTAAGAAACTTCTTTGATGCACAAAAAGGCATAAACAACAGAATACATATTTTCTAGAATTTTATTGACAGTAAAATCGGGAATCTGGAACAGTTCCCAGAGAAGGTACATCCAGTATACTGATTTAATCGTTATTTGGATCACTTCAAACATTGCCAGGAATAAATACTTTAAAATAATTTCAAACTCTGCACACTTTAGTTTATATCGTATAAAAATACAAAATAGTTCTATTATAATTTAATTGAATACAACTTATTTAAAATTCATGATGCCTGCATTACAGTTTCAGATCGGTTTTGGCTATTTATAGTAGAATCGAATAGAATATCTTCATATAGATTCAAACCACACATGTTCTATCAAAAAGATAATAATATTAGGAGACGTAAAATATATAAAAGATATTACATCACATAAATATGTCCAATTAGTCTCATATAGATAAATAAATCGCCCTAGTTATGATATACGTTAAATCAAAATCAGAAAATTTAGTAGTAATATCACCACATACGATATATCAATTTGATACAATTTTTATGATAGAGGAAACAACGGTCTATTTAATTAATCTCTTTTGTGCAATAATAGATTTCAAAAAATAATTACAGAATCATCATCGACATTCACATACCCGATAATAGGAAAATAAATGTATAATTCGAGTGTAACATTATGCAAAAATGAGCAACATGACTAGCAATCGATTATTTGTTCTGTTAACTAGTAGGGGACTTTTGCGAGATTAATTACTCCCTACATTGGACTGGTAGCGGCTGTGGAGATCCATGTACATGATCAATCCCCGGCTTTTTCCCGATGGGTGATGTTAGAAGTCTAATACGAATGATCACAAACTTATTTTAAATAACACCGCATATAAATTCATAAGTAGTCCAAAGTGACCGTGCTCTAGACGGCAATTAAATTAAATTTTCATACAAACGAATGTCTCAAACACCAGTCATAGTCAAACCAAATTGTCTGTGCTCTAGACGGCAGCCAAATGAACGCTGTTTACAAAGTTGAATGTCTTACACACAAGAAATTATTCTATTACAAAAATCTGAATTGAATTGAATATATGTAACCGATTGAAAATACATGATGATATGAACATAGTCACTGTTAAAATTTGTCACTGAAGATAAGTGGATAAAATTCGTGCAAAAACTTCAATGAAAAAAATTCACAAATAATTAGTTCACTGTTTGATATGGTTTTAACTTATGTAATTATAATAATCCATTGTTTTCTGAAATTCGGATAGGCATAGTTAAATGCGAACAGTAAATTCCTTGCATAAACTGCGAATAATCCATATGAGCTAAATAAATCCGCTGTGACACTATAATCCACTGCATGTTCCATGCGTATTGCTCGCGGGTGTGTTTATTTAATAAACAACCCTATTAATTACAAATAAAATTGCAGTTCAAGAAATCTCAATTAAAACTGCTTGAAACTAACAGAGATTGATTCTAAAATCACAGTTAAGAGAAATATTGTGTAAGAACAGAGTTAGATTATTTGACCTTAAAGAGCACCATATTTGTCAAAATCGAAATTGTAGGGTTGTAACGCGGAGCCGCGTGATACAATCTTATATGATGATATAATGCAGAACATTTTTATTTGATAATACGTTATTTGGAAATAGAAATTTTAAAAGGATATGTTGCTGATCACAATCGGCGTTTCTGTTATTCAACCACGAGAAAGTATTATGATAATCAAAATTAAAAAGATCAGTAGAATTGTTGGTTTTTGTTTAGTTCAGTATATAAAAATTTAAAAGACGTTTTAGAAGGAGGCGTTTCTCTAAGCCCCTTAAGCAACTGTTTGTAAATTCTGTGAATTTTTGAAAAAGAATAAATACCCCGCGACATTTCTCAACAAAGCAAGAGAGATCACCAAATGTCCAGATCTGGTTCCAACTTCATGAATCTTTATTATTGGTTTCAAATAAATGTCTTTGTACAGCTTCTAGCTTATTTACAATTCCGTTTTTAATGGATTCCAAGAAGCGGCAGCATATTCCAGGATCGGTCTAATCAAAATAATATACATTTGTAATTTTATATGGTCTGATAAGATATTTCTATTTATTAGTACCCATCTGTTCTTAGAACTGCTTACTATCCTTTCAATATGTCTTTCAGCAGAGGCTGTACATTGAATAGGTTTATATAAATCCTAATTTCTTGCTGAAATTTGATCTCAAATACATCATTTATCACAGCATCATGAAAATAAAAGTAATTCAATTTCGTTCTATTTTCTATTTTTAATTCATTCTTCTTTTTACTGTTTATTCTCAGCCCTAGTTTTATCAAATGCCTACTTAGGTATTACAAAACTAGGTTCACATTTTTTTCAAAATGCATATTTTTTCGGATAATTGGGAAAGATTATGTTGAAATTATTCACAAACTTGCAAGCTTGACAATTAATGGTCTTAGCTTCCAAATGTGCAAATACGATTTTAATTAAAATTGGCCCCAAACTTTATGCTTGCGGAATTCCACTTTTTACATATTGCGGTTTTAACCTCAATCATTCACTTGAATACTCATTCTTCTATTACATATTTAGAATCTGAGTAATCTAAAAATATTCGGATCAAGTTTGAGTAAAAGTGAGTTTCAAGAGATAAAGTTCGTCGAATACATCAATTATAAAACGATCGGTTATATTAAAAAATATATGGGATTTTGATAATTTGTATTATAGCTTGTCATGATGAGTTAAACGTACCGGTGCAACAACTGATGTATACAAAATGTGAATAAAAATCACAGAATAAAAATTTGAACGATAAAAGAGCAAATATTACTGAAATTGATTTGCAGCTAATAAATTAATTGAGTCTCATTTAGTCTAAGTAGAATTTTATACTCATAACCCGAATCTCACACTTGGTCAACATTTATTCTACCATTAAATATTGGTGCAGTCTGAATTGAGTCTGGCAATAATTCCACCGTTTTTTTCTTCCCGAAATGGCTCACTTATTTCTATTAACATCTCTGCAACTCTGCTATGACTGCATAAGGATTTAAAACTACGACAATCTCGGTTGGTTATGTAATCTGCATATCTCCACACTCTACCAGTTTACTTTAGACATACTTTTTCGTGTATCATACACATTTAAACATGTAATGGAATTTACAAAAAACTGCAAAAACAAATTAAGGTATAGTGATAATTAATGAAAATTTAATCTTCAAAATTTGGAGAAAACCAACAACAGTGCCTAAATGATGTAAAGTTGCGTTCGCATTACGTTAAGAAATGCATCTTTTCGGCCTCCTTTACCAATCTCCGTCATCATCACCGTAGTATCCGCTCACAGCTGCTACGGCTACTTTTTCGGTTGCGTCGTGCACGGCTTGCGGCAATACAGTCACCGCCGCCATCATCAGGCCCACAGACAGCAGAACAGTGAAAGCGAACAGAAGATACTTCATGTCAGGATGTTTTCAAATTAATTGATGTCTGCCAATATGTGCGAGCCTATTTATGCAAAATAACGGAGACATTCATCTCATTAGAATTCGTGTGAGCAACATACTCAATGCAAGCACATGACAAACACGCAAGCGCGGTCGACATTCAAGGAGGTCAATGTCGGTCGACTATTGAAGTAACGTTAAATTGGACACATATTTTCTTTTAGCGAAACTTAGCCTTTTCAAAACGAACTAGTTCAACATAATTTTCGCACGATGGCATTTAATGCTAAATTACTACACACATTTAACTAGTGGAATTAAATTGGTGCATGTAAATGAGCATAAAATTTTGAATGACGATTAACATTTTCGCTCATTAGTACTGAACTCATCT
The DNA here is from genome assembly GCA_029291075.1 of Eudiplozoon nipponicum. Taxonomy (NCBI): domain Eukaryota; kingdom Metazoa; phylum Platyhelminthes; class Monogenea; order Mazocraeidea; family Diplozoidae; genus Eudiplozoon; species Eudiplozoon nipponicum. The sequence goes on along the minus strand of JAQBSW010001027.1, from coordinate 55,609 downwards.
TTCAGTAGTTCATCTATTTTTGCAAATTGTTGCATAAACTCCACCATACAGAAGCTTATTAAGATAATGTTGCTTTGAGATTTGAGAAGTCTAGCATGAGTATTAAATGTCAGTTGCGTTTTCTACAGAATGGCACGGACCCGTTTAAACTTTAATGCAAATACGTTTAATTTATATTACCTGATCCGCGTTTTGACTAACGCAGCTTTCATTGTTCCAGTAATTTACTTTTTTCATAATATTTCGATCTACATTACCGTAGATCTTCATCAGATGCATTTCACGAAACAAATGAAGCAAGCGTGTTATTTCCTCTAGTCTTAATATTTATATACCGCAGACTGACCTTTCATTAGATATTCGCGTGTCACATTTGTATGTGTGCATTTTTATAACCGTTGTTTTCATCTAACTAATTTAGACCAGAGTGGCTGAATAATAATTTATCAATTGCATGCAATAATTATTCGTTTTTTTACACACTCAATGTAAATGACGTTACTGAGATGGGGAAACCCATAATTCAGAAACACTCGATATAAAAACATGCCATGAGTGATAAAACCAGAAGTCCGAACCACTAATACACATGTTAAATTACAATTCAAACCACTAGGTTATACTCAAGATAGATAAGTTAATAACAGTTATTGGCGCACGCCACGCATGTGCATGTGAATGTGTATGCATAACTTAAAAACTTGGTTAAATTATTTTGATACACATGTACGTACATCTAAATGAAACTGCAGTCAACAGACATTAATTTACCCTTTGCACGCGTCAGACAAATTATTACTTATAAATATTGTATTATTAGAATATTTTCAATGGGTAGGGTGAGGGTGTAAAATAGAAAATTAAGGTTGAAATCACTATTTGTTTTAAAATCAAATGAATAGTTAGAGATGAAATTTGAAGACTATATTCATAATTAAATACTGTTTGTTGCGAAGAACTAATATATATGCAAGTATGTATTACGTTTTGCGAACCTAGTAACAAATTAGTTCAGTTGTGACCAGAAGGATAAACCAAAGGCAGCATGAACGGAAAGTATAATCTCATGCACATTCGTTTCGTGCTTACTGGCGACTCATCAGTAGGAGCCGGTATTACGCCCTTTAACCACTATATATTTGGTAGAAGAATGTGGAATAATAGGACGGTACAATCTCCTAGACGAATGTGTAAACCTGTAATAGTGAAGCTAACATAATCTGAAGTCAACGACAATACGACTTCAAGTGCTAACTCACACTATATAAAATATATACTGAGTCTGTAAAGGATACTAACACTATGGCTATTGTGTTAGTAACTGATACCTTTTTGAAATCGATGAGTACCGGATACTAACACTATGGTTTCCGAGTCGGTACATGATACCAACCTGATGGATATAAATTTATGCTAAAGTTCACCCAAATTGAGAATTACAACAATTTCCGAACACCTGTTACTCCAGTTAAACCATACACTCTGGCCTTCATCGATATCAGTTATCACATTTCGCGGTAAGCATGACATCATTCAATTCAATATATTACAGTTAAATACTGTTTGTTGCGAAGAACTAATATATATGCAAGTATGTAATAGGTTTTGCGAACCTAGTAACAAATTAGTTCAGTTGTGACCAGAAGGATAAACCAAAGGCAGCATGAACGGAAAGTATAATCTCATGCACATTCGTTTCGTGCTTACTGGCGACTCATCAGTAGGAGCCGGTATTACGCCCTTTAACCACTATATATTTGGTAGAAGAATGTGGAATAATAGGACGGTACAATCTCCTAGACGAATGTGAAAACCTGTAATAGTGAAGCTAACATTATCTGAAGTCAACGACAATACGACTTCAGTGCTAACTCACACTACATAATATATATACTGAGTCTGTAAAGGATACTAACACTATGGCTATTGTGTTAGTAACTGATACCTTTTTGGAAATCGATGAGTACCGGATACTAACACTATGGTTTCCGAGTCGGTACATGATACCAACCTGATGGATATAAATTTATGCTAAAGTTCACCCAAATTGAGAATTACAACAATTTCCGAACACCTGTTACTCCAGTTAAACCATACACTCTGGCCTTCATCGATATCAGTTATCACATTTCGCGGTAAGCATGACATCATTCAATTCAATATATTACAGTTAAATACTGTTTGTTGCGAAGAACTAATATATATGCAAGTATGTATTAGGTTTTGCGAACCTAGTAACAAATTAGTTCAGTTGTGACCAGAAGGATAAACCAAAGGCAGCATGAACGGAAAGTATAATCTCATGCACATTCGTTTCGTGCTTACTGGCGACTCATCAGTAGGAGCCGGTATTACGCCCTTTAACCACTATATATTTGGTAGAAGAATGTGGAATAATAGGACGGTACAATCTCCTAGACGAATGTGTAAACCTGTAATAGTGAAGCTAACATAATCTGAAGTCAACGACAATACGACTTCAATGCTAACTCACACTATATAATATATATACCGAGTCTGTAAAGGATACTAACACTATGGCTATTGTGTTAGTAACTGATACCTTTTATGAAATCGATGAGTACCGGATACTAACACTATGGTTTCCGAGTCGGTATATGATACCAACCTGATGGATATAAATTTATGCTAAAGTTCACCCAAATTGAGAATTACAACAATTTCCGAACACCTGTTACTCCAGTTAAACCATACACTCTGGCCTTCATCGATATCAGTTATCACATTTCGCGGTAAGCATGACATCATTCAATTCAATATATTACAGTTAAATACTGTTTGTTGCGAAGAACTAATATATATGCAAGTATGTATTAGGTTTTGCGAACCTAGTAACAAATTAGTTCAGTTGTGACCAGAAGGATAAACCAAAGGCAGCATGAACGGAAAGTATAATCTCATGCACATTCGTTTCGTGCTTACTGGCGACTCATCAGTAGGAGCCGGTATTACGCCCTTTAACCACTATATATTTGGTAGAAGAATGTGGAATAATAGGACGGTACAATCTCCTAGACGAATGTGTAAACCTGTAATAGTGAAGCTAACATAATCTGAAGTCAACGACAATACGAATTCAATGCTAACTCACACTATATAATATATATACCGAGTCTGTAAAGGATACTAACACTATGGCTATTGTGTTAGTAACTGATACCTTTTTTGAAATCGATGAGTACCGGATACTAACACTATGGTTTCCGAGTCGGTACATGATACCAACCTGATGGATATAAATTTATGCTAAAGTTCACCCAAATTGAGAATTACAACAATTTCCGAACACCTGTTACTCCAGTTAAACCATACACTCTGGCCTTCATCGATATCAGTTATCACATTTCGCGGTAAGCATGACATCATTCAATTCAATATATTACAGTTAAATACTGTTTGTTGCGAAGAACTAATATATATGCAAGTATGTATTAGGTTTTGCGAACCTAGTAACAAATTAGTTCAGTTGTGACCAGAAGGATAAACCAAAGGCAGCATGAACGGAAAGTATAATCTCATGCACATTCGTTTCGTGCTTACTGGCGACTCATCAGTAGGAGCCGGTATTACGCCCTTCAACCACTATATATTTGGTAGAAGAATGTGGAATAATAGGACGGTACAATCTCCTAGACGAATGTGTAAACCTGTAATAGTGAAGCTAACATAATCTAAAGTCAACGACAATACGACTTCAATGCTAACTCACACTATATAATATATATACCGAGTCTGTAAAGGATACTAACACTATGGCTATTGTGTTAGTAACTGATACCTTTTTTTAAATCGATGAGTACCGGATACTAACACTATGGTTTCCGAGTCGGTACATGATACCAACCTGATGGATATAAATTTATGCTAAAGTTCACCCAAATTGAGAATTACAACAATTTCCGAACACCTGTTACTCCAGTTAAACCATACACTCTGGCCTTCATCGATATCAGTTATCACATTTCGCGGTAAGCATGACATCATTCAATTCAATATATTACAGTTAAATACTGTTTGTTGCGAAGAACTAATATATATGCAAGTATGTATTAGGTTTTGCGAACCTAGTAACAAATTAGTTCAGTTGTGACCAGAAGGATAAACCAAAGGCAGCATGAACGGAAAGTATAATCTCATGCACATTCGTTTCGTGCTTACTGGCGACTCATCAGTAGGAGCCGGTATTACGCCCTTTAACCACTATATATTTGGTAGAAGAATGTGGAATAATAGGACGGTACAATCTCCTAGACGAATGTGTAAACCTGTAATATTGAAGCTAACATAATCTAAAGTCAACGACAATGCGACTTCAATGCTAACTCACACTACATAATATATATACCGAGTCTGTAAAGGATACTAACACTATGGCTATTGTGTTAGTAACTGATACCTTTTTTGAAATCGATGAGTACCGGATACTAACACTATGGTTTCCGAGTCGGTACATGATACCAACCTGATGGATATAAATTTATGCTAAAGTTCACCCAAATTGAGAATTACAACAATTTCCGAACACCTGTTACTCCAGTTAAACCATACACTCTGGCCTTCATCGATATCAGTTATCACATTTCGCGGTAAGCATGACATCATTCAATTCAATATATTACAGTTAAATACTGTTTGTTGCGAAGAACTAATATATATGCAAGTATGTATTAGGTTTTGCGAACCTAGTAACAAATTAGTTCAGTTGTGACCAGAAGGATAAACCAAAGGCAGCATGAACGGAAAGTATAATCTCATGCACATTTGTTTCGTGCTTACTGGCGACTCATCAGTAGGAGCCGGTATTACGCCCTTTAACCACTATATATTTGGTAGAAGAATGTGGAATAATAGGACGGTACAATCTCCTAGACGAATGTGTAAACCTGTAATAGTGAAGCTAACATAATCTGAAGTCAACGACAATACGACTTCAATGCTAACTCACACTATATAATATATATACCGAGTCTGTAAAGGATACTAACACTATGGCAATTGTGTTAGTAACTGATACCTTTTTTGAAATCGATGAGTACCGGATACTAACACTATGGTTTCCGAGTCGGTACATGATACCAACCTGATGGATATAAATTTATGCTAAAGTTCACCCAAATTGAGAATTACAACAATTTCCGAACACCTGTTACTCCAGTTAAACCATACACTCTGGCCTTCATCGATATCAGTTATCACATTTCGCGGTAAGCATGACATCATTCAATTCAATATATTACAGTTAAATACTGTTTGTTGCGAAGAACTAATATATATGCAAGTATGTATTAGGTTTTGCGAACCTAGTAACAAATTAGTTCAGTTGTGACCAGAAGGATAAACCAAAGGCAGCATGAACGGAAAGTATAATCTCATGCACATTCGTTTCGTGCTTACTGGCGACTCATCAGTAGGAGCCGGTATTACGCCCTTTAACCACTATATATTTGGTAGAAGAATGTGGAATAATAGGACGGTACAATCTCCTAGACGAATGTGTAAACCTGTAATAGTGAAGCTAACATAATCTGAAGTCAACGACAATACGACTTCAATGCTAACTCACACTACATAATATATATACCGAGTCTGTAAAGGATACTAACACTATGGCCATGGTGTTAGTAACTGATACCTTTTTTGAAATCGATGAGTACCGGATACTAACACTATGGTTTCCGAGTCGGTACATGATACCAACCTGATGGATATAAATTTATGCTAAAGTTCACCCAAATTGAGAATTACAACAATTTCCGAACACCTGTTCCTCCAGTTAAACCATACACTCTGGCCTTCATCGATATCAGTTATCACATTTCGCGGTAAGCATGACATCATTCAATTCAATATATTACAGTTAAATACTGTTTGTTGCGAAGAACTAATATATATGCAAGTATGTATTAGGTTTTGCGAACCTAGTAACAAATTAGTTCAGTTGTGACCAGAAGGATAAACCAAAGGCAGCATGAACGGAAAGTGGAATCTCATGCACATTCGTTTCGTGCTTACTGGCGACTCATCAGTAGGAGCCGGTATTACGCCCTTTAACCACTATATATTTGGTAGAAGAATGTGGAATAATAGGACGGTACAATCTCCTAGACGAATGTGTAAACCTGTAATAGTGAAGCTAACGTAATCTAAAGTCAACGACAATGCGACTTCAATGCTAACTCACACTGTATAATATATACTTTATATCCTTGTTGAGCAATTATTTACCGTACAATTCTTCAAATTTTCATCTTTTATTTCTTCTAATCCTATTGCATTTATTAACTTATGAATTTTAATGAAATTAACTTTCATTGATGAAATTTGACTTTATTTATTACCTTTCCTTACATTGACCATTCTTTACTTAAGTAATTTTCCTTTCTGATTTTCATTCGTATCGGTTAAAGTTTTTAATTTGCTAAATATTTTACCACATAGCCAGACATTATATGCAAACTGGTGCAATTTTATTGCTTCGTTCCCCTCTATAAACAATGTTGTCACTCTTGATAGCGCCATTTTATGTGGAAAATATAACAATTATCTAACTAAACGAAAATCGTTTGCTCAGACGGTGATAACATCTAATTTAATCAAAGTTGCGATCTTGATGTAAGCACCTGGCACATTCTGAACATACATTTGTCGGTACAAGCTAAGTATTGTATATTGTGAAAAAGCAACTCATCAAGTTGCCTGGTTTCGTTATTATTGGCATCTTATCATGTACTGGACAGAATTTGTCGTGGTCAGGGCTCGAACCTGGTCACATCTGCTTTGGAATCTTTTGCTTTAAACACTAAGCCACATTGGCGCAAATTAAACACAATTTTCAGTTTTATACTAAATAATGTTTCTTCGTTAGCCTTTTCTTCTAGGTTGACATCCATTTAGACCAATATATTCGAATTCATAATTTTGGTAGAGACGTGCTCCACAAGGACGTTAAAGATTATGAGTTATAAATGCCAGTTTATTCGATGTCTCGTGAAGACAGGTAGCTGAAATAGCGTGCTGTTAGGACCCTCATAGATTGTAAATTTGTGTATGAAGCAAACTTTTACATAATAGTGAGGACAACTCTCTTTTTGATTTTGTGTCCGTAGAAATTGATACGACGATTTTAATTGCGGTCTATAAATAATCGTATGTATGCGTGTCTGATGACGAGCATTTCATTAATAACTTTCAATTCATCTCGCATTTTTATGGGTGTAATGTGATCATTGTAGGCATCAAGAAACTTCTTAACTTTGAAGTTACCAATTTATTCTCTATATATGATTTATCGAAAGTCATGCAGAAAAAAGCAAAAAGTTAAGGTGCGGCAGGGTGGCCTAGTCGTTAGAGCACCAGATTCCGAAGCAGATGTGCCCAGGTTCAAGCCCTGTCTGCGGCAATTTCAGGCCAGTACATGATGAGTTCCCAATAAGGATGAAACCGGTCTGCTGGATGAATTGCCATTTCTACACTATATAATTCTTAGTTTATACTGACATATGTATGTAATTAATGGGTCAGGTGATTATATCAAGACCTTATAATAATTGCTATCACCGCCCGCGCAACCAATGTTCGCTTACTTATATAAAGATTTAGAATGTTTTGACAATATTTTTCTGGAGAAGGAGTTGGTTTATTAGTACAGTTATGAGGTAGTCAATTATTTTTAGGAACCAGAACATGAACATAACATCTTTAAATAAGACAAAACAAAAGTTCAAATCCAGGAAACCACGACAAACAATGCCCACGCTGAGTGTTACAGAAATAAATGGAAGCTTTTTGGAAAGCTTAGCAATGGCATTTCCGCTATGTAACAAAATTTCTGTGATTGGCATTAGTTAGTAAGAAAGTTTAATTTCTACACCCGAATCACGTTGCTTAATATTCACGGAGAAATTCTGATGCGACTTACCAACCTGAATAGCTGTACATCGTTGAAATCGAATAACGTAAGCATTTCTAACTATTGCAAGAGCTTTCATTAATTTCAACACAAACAATCTAAGGAACTCTACTCATTTTAAACTAATTTGTTACTAGATGCGCATTAATTAATACAAACTTACTTTTATATTAATACTCCGCTCCGAACAATATAGAACTATAATATATTTTACTGAATGAGGTCATGATTAATGCAAAAAGTGTTAACAGATATCAATCAAGGCCAAAGTGTATGAAATTGCTGAAGTAAGAAATATTCAAAAGGAATAATTCTCAATTTTGGTGAAATTCAGTCTACCTCTCACAGGCTCGGTGTATATTATATATAGTGCGTTGGGTTCGATGATGCATTGTCCATAACCTTGTATGAAGTTAATTACATTACTGCCTGAATTAACATTCGTATAGGTGATTGTACCGTTTGCCAGCCCCACATATCATGACGAAATATATAGTGGGGTTAGGGCGTAGTAACGGCTCATGAGATTATATTTTTTTATGCTAACTTTTGTATATCTTTCTGGTCCTTTTTAAACTAATTAGTTATTAATATTCAGCAATTTTTACAGCGAAAATCGATTTTAAAAGCCTGACACTGTAAAGACTATCGGCAATTTCTGAGCATATTTTTGAAACGAGTAACGTGGTATTAAAAGAAGACTATAATTTTTGTGCACAGCAAATTATTTGTCATATTCTTCTGGTCCCATTTTGACTATTTTGTTACTAACTCTGGTATACATGAAAGTATATATATACTTTGATGGAATAATCAGTCAAAGTTTTAACAGCGCTTTGGTTCTGTCGCTTGTGTGATGTATCATTTATTGCCTACAGCATTCCGGGCTCTAATTGAGGAGTCAATCAGTAAGGGAGTAACCATAGTCTGGTAGATGATGTGAATTGGCGATCCCACGCGATATTTAGGTTATAAAACTATACAAACATAATGCAATAATCTGAATTAATTTACATCAATATCTTAAGCAAAATAAAATGGTTTCTGTTGCTTCTCTGGCTATTTTTTTTGAAAACCAATGATAGTAACTTTGCTGGGTTGTTTAGATAATGGGACTGTTCATTTCATGACTATAGCAAATGTTGATACTGGCTTAAATTAATATATATATATATATATATATATATATATATATATATATATATATATATATATAATATAATATAATATAGTATACTATATTCTTAAAAAAAATAAAATCAGGATTACGTATAGAGTAACGCCAGATCTGATATTCCTGTGTATTCTTAATAAATTTCATTTAGCCAAAGTTGTTGTACTTGTTGATGCAATTGTCGAGATGCTGAATTTCATACCTCACAATTTTTACTACAAAAACTAATCGCACTACATATTTTTATGTTAGGATAACGGTGTATTTGTCAAATATCTACAGCAGTGATATCTGATTGAAGCTCACGTAAATGTACTATTTGTTTTAAAGAGATTGAAGTGCCTAGATAACACGTTTAACGACATTGACAACTTAATTTCTGTATTCATCAGGTGAAATTCGAATATCCAGTTTCGTGTGTGCTATTGTCTATGTAGAAGAGCGTAATGCGAGAGAAAATAATAGTTCAAAACAGATAAATTTTAATTAACTCATCTGTAACTTTGGCTCTGCAAACATTTACAGTTGAACTTTAGCGCAGACTAGATATTCACAATATTATTATATGAAGATTGCGATTTTACGTCTATTTCTCTATTACTCTCTTCCCCTTCTACCTTTCTCTATGTCGAGTAATTTGAATGTATATGATTATTTTTAAAATGTCTACTTTCGTAAACACGAAAATCTCAGCAAATATTTTGAACAATTTTCTGCCAGCTGACATCCCGTTTTTAGCGCTAGGCAGATAAATTTTGGAATAAGTGTTATCAACGAATCACATGGGTAAAAAATCATGGTATTTTTAATGCATACAAATACAGCCAACAATTTTTGTTGAATAATGCAATCAAAATCTAAAGGTAATATTTAAAGCAACATTAGAACATGTGACTGAAGGTAATTCATCTATATTTTGTACCTGGTTAGACACAATGTAATTGGTGTTTGTATCAACTTACCATCAATATTTAAGCTATGTTTAGACACTTTTCATCACATGTTTCTATCTGCATTTTTAAATATTTTGTGTAGTTCAACATCTCACACGCATTAGATACCGTGAACCTAATAACAAGTTAATTCGTGTAGGAACAGGTAAAATTTAATTTGCATCAGCTCACCATTTTAATAATTTCATACACGTGAAGAAGTCCTTTGGTCACTACCACAAGAGAACACCTGGAATGCCACAATCAGGAATCCTGTATGTTTTTAAAGATCATCAAATGTAGAACAAATAATTTCCTCGACAATTCCTCTTAAGATACATTTCTTAAGTCGTTCGGTCAACCGCTCTGTATCCTCACACTTCATGCCATTATCCATCATATTCAAATAAGATTTATTACAAACTATTTATTACACCAAATTGCGTAAGCTCACCATCTCACTGATTGTCATTGGAAACTTTTCTGGAATTTAAAACCTTAAATACAGGGTATCCAAAAAATTTACCTGAAGAGAATTTGAGATCCTTCCCGTGATATCAATAAGAATAATAATTTGTAGTCAGTTCAATAATTTATTATTATTATTATTATTACATATTATATATATATTATTATTATTATTATTAGTTTTATACAGGCAATCTTTATATAGAAACTTATATGAATCTGTACCAGAACAAATGAAACCAAGTAACAAGCTGAGTAAAATTTCGAGATAACTGAATATAAAAGTAAAAAAAGACAAGCTTAATATTCGACAATTTAAGCAAAGAAACTTTTTTTTAACAATAATTGTTTGCGCGGGTGGTGGTAACAATTCTTTAAATCAAGTTTGCGAGCTTGAAGTAAACACCAATCCAATTATATTTAACCATTCGTCGAACAACAGTTAATGTTCGTGACTGCATAGAAATTGTGCAGCCGACATTTCCAGTCAAGTTCAATGTATGCGAGACTGCTAGAGGTGAGAGCCGCATATCTAACATTGATTTCTATATATATTCAATGCGATTTGATTTTCGATAGTCAGTTTGCCGTCGTACTCTGAGGATGATCAAGGTAGGTCGAAACGCGTCAGTGCGTTGCGGCTGGCGGTAGTTTTGTTATGTTGTTCGACGACTGGTTAAATACAATGGGATTGGTGTTTACTTCAAGCTCGCAAACTTGATTTGAAAACTTTTTTTTAAAATTGACATTTAAAAGTAACATAATTTTGTTTATGAAACCAGCGGTAACCTCAATTGTCGAAAAATAAAAATTCCTTAATTTTTATACGGAGAGTTAATTAACCTCCACAGCTAGCGCGGTTTTTCAATTATGATCAAGAATACATGGTTACACGCATATATAATTAAATGTTTTTTGATTGTGTGGGCGCTGGTAACATTTATTTAAATCATGTTTGCGAGTTTGATATAAACACCAATTCCATTATGTATACACTTGACAGTACGCTTGTGTACTGCAAAATTAACATTATAATTGCGCTTCTCTACTGAACTTGATAGCAATCTTTAATGTGGGTACAATTTTTTTATTACAAATTGCATATTCTCCAATGCCGCGTTTTGCGTAAGTGGTTTGTAGCTTTGCACCATCAGTTTCACAAAGATCCGATTGATCACAATTTCCAATCTCGTTTTGTCTTCGATCGGGCTGAGTTTGTATTCGTCCCAATGGAAATGCGGTTCTATCACATATTTTTTTTTACTGGCCTTGGGACGAACAAAAACCCAGCCCGATCGAAGACAAAAAGGAAATGGAAATTGTTATCAATCGGATCTTTGTGAACTTGTTGGTGCAAAACTACTACCCGCGTACGCAAAACGCGGCATTGGAAAATATGAAGCTGCCAATCAAATTTATAGCAATACTTGAGTAACAAATTGCATATATTCGTTTTCCGATTATTCGAAGCAACATGTATATTGACTCTGAACTGAATTAAGTTTACGTGACGCAATGTGTAAAATGCCGGACAATTTACTTACGGAACATTGGTTGTTTATTCCTTCAGTTTTATGCACGTAATTATGAGATTAAACGAATCGTATTGCGCGGAAAGGAATAGATTAATTACCTGGCTCTAGTTATAAGAGCTTTTAATTTAAAAAAAAACAATGATTGCGCGGGTGGTGGTAACAACTATTTAAATCAAGTTTGTGACCTTGAAGTAAACACCAATCCCATTTTATTTAACCAGTCGTCGAACAACGTAGCAAAACTATCGTGTTTGCATTAACTGCCTTTAATTTTACTCTGAATATTTTGGCTGCCGGTTTTGGTAACCTTTTTTAACTTTAGTTAATGATTGTCAAACTGTTTGTGGTTGAGTTTTCCGGTGAAAAAGGTTACCGAATCCGGTAGCCGAATTATTTGGAGCAAACGTAAAAAACGGTAGATGCAAACACTTTGTTAGTCGTTGGAAGATCAACTTCACTGCTAACTAAAAATATGGTTGTCCTTTTTAATTTTTCATCGCTTATACTCGGCTGCATGTCTATCGATAATTTTCAGATGTCTCCTGCTGGTGCATGCTTTTTGTGCGCCGTGGTTTAATGCCTGTTATTTTGCGAACAGTTCACCTGAACGTGAGCAATAGCAGCTGGATTTATTAACTAGTTCTCGACTTACAGCAACTTATTCAATCGATATAAAACACGAAACCGCTTTGCAAATTAAAGACATTATACTTCGGCACCTGTCAAAATAAAAAAAACGACAATAATACAAAACCCGACGTGGTTCAACAAGTTGCGCACCTAATAACAAATTATTTTAAATGTGACCAGAAGGATAAACCAAAGAAGCATGAACGAAATGTATTATCTCATGTGCACATTCGTTTCATGCTTACTGGTGATTCATCAGAAGGATCCGGTGTTAAACCATTTACCCACTATGTATATGAGTGATGAATTGAAGAAAAATAATCGGTACACATTGCAGGCTCGGTATATATGATATATAGTGAGTTGGCTTTGACGTTGCATTTTCGAAGATTTTAAATGAAGTTAACTTCACTAATGCTGGGATACACATTCGTAGAGGAGATTTTATTGTCCAAATGTCCCACATGGCTGACCCAAATATATAGGGGGTATAGGGAGTAATACCGTCTCCTATTGATGAGTCGTTATTATGCACGAACAGAATGTACATATGAGATTATACCTTTGATTAATGATGACTTAGGTTTATCCTTCTGGTTCTATTAGACCAGTTGTTTTCCAAGTGTGCAACACGTAATACGCAATTGCAGATATGGTAGTTCTCGACAAGAAACTGCATCTAAATAGTCCAACAGGTAAAAAACTAGTTCACACAACCCAAATAGTGGATGAGCTGCAAAACTGAGACAAATGCTCATGGTTCACATCAGACCCACGGTTATTCTGACTTATATTGGTATGTGGCCAATGAATCATATGTGCTCTTTCAAGAATGTTTAGTTTAAATCAACAAACTACTCATAAACAAATCCTGTTTATATACTTATATTCAATATCCCTTCCACGTGTAGTAGATCAGCAATAGCTAGTTAGATAATTTAGTCGGAAGACATGACTAATAGAATCAAATGAATGTCAGGATTCATAAAATATTAGTTGTTGTAAAATTGGAGATTACTTTTAAAGTGTGTGGATGTGGTAACATAGTACATTAACTCAAAGCTCCGCAGTAAGGGTATTGATTAACTACTGGTACTTGTTGTACCCCACAAGATGATTGCATCCACTATCTTCAATTGTAATCTAATATTTCGGTTTCTAAAACAAACCAGAGCACATACAAGCTGGTTCCACAACAGTCTATTGCAGGAAAATTGATAACACGCGTAGGTCGGTAAAATCTTGATTCCTGAACATTTCCAGCTGAACAGCTTGTCTTTTGCAGTGATTGATGGGTTCTCATTGGTCCCGAGACTCTGAAGCCGTGCTCACACTGCTTGTTGTGAAATGATTTTAAATAAAGATTTTACAATTTTTCCGAATTTTCGGAACTTCATTTCCAAGACCTTCTTGAGGCTTGACACCTTACTCACTAAGATAAAAACTTGTGACGAATAAAATATCCTCATTCAAGTTATGCAACTGCAAAATGTGAAGGAATCAAAATGTGACCGACAAACGATTGCTATCAATTGTCCCGCAATAGACTGGGACAGAAGCAACAATCGGAAACATGTGAATGAAAACATTTGGGTTCGGTGTGCCTAAAGCAGTCTGTTGAATGGGGCGCATTTAGTTAGACTTTCTAAGAAGTGTTCGTTCACCGTTTTAAACATAGACATGCGTAATGAGAGACAAGTTCGAAATGAATTTAAAAACCAAGTTTGTCGAAGCATTCACCGTTATTGTCAGTTCTATTAGTCTTATTATAAGCAATGTTGCAATCTTGATACAGTGGTACCTCGAGATACGAGTAGCCTAACATACGAGTTTTTTTGAGATACGAGCCGGAGCTCGGGCCATATTTTCGTTCAAGATACGAACCCCATTTCCGAGATACGAGCCGTGTTTCCGGAGTGTACCGCTAGTTGGCGCACAGGGTCGAGCATCGTCAGAGAGTATCTCTCGCTCACTCGCACGTGTTACCCGCTTAAATCGAAGTGTATCTTGTGCACTGTACTCTTTTTTGCGTGATTACTGAACATTTTTGTGTGTTATTATGGGACAGAAGAAAGTGAGTGCTAAGAACAATGGTGACAAAAAGAAGAGGATGATGTCGATAGAACTAAAACAAGAAATGATAGAAAAACATGAGTGTGGCGTGCGATTGATTGAACTCGCAAAGATCTATGACCGTAGTACATCGACAATTTTTACGATATTGAAGCATAAGGACGCCATCAAGATGTGCTACACCAGCAAAAGCAGCCACAATTCTTTCCAAATTAAGGACAAATATCCACAAGGAAATGGAAAAACTTCTGCTCGTGTAGGTGAGAGAGAAGGAGTTGGCCGGAGATACACTGACGAAGACGGCAATATGCGATAAGGCACGGAGTATTTATGCCGACTTAGTAAAGAAAGAAGCATCATATTTTGTTATGTATTTGTTAATTAAACAATTTTTGTTTGTTATTTAATAACATATCTTTATTAATAATTTACAATGGGTTGGGGATTTTTCATAGGTCCTGAACGGATTAAATCGAATTCAGTTATTTAAAATGGGAGAAATTCGTTTGAGATACGGGCCGATAGATTTACGAGCTCGGTTCTGGAAGGAATTAAACTCGTATCTCGAGGTACCATTGAATAAACACCAGTCCCTTTATGGTCATACATTGGTCAGTATTGTGTTGAAAAGGCAATTCATGGAATAAACCAGTTCCGTGCTTATTGGGAACTCATCAAGTACTGCCCAGAGTTTGCCGCGGATAGGGTTCAAATCTGGGCATGTCTGCTTCGGAATTTGGTGCTTTAACCATTGAGCCATCCCGCAGCACTCCAAACCCTATTTTTGGTTAGCCTTTCCTCTGGGTGGAGAATATAAGTGAAAATTGTGTGTGGTGTGCGGCAAAATGGCTCAGTGGTTAGAACATCAGATTCCAAAGGAGACGCGGCAAATTCTGGCCAGTACATGATGAGTTCCCAATAAGGACGAAACCGGTCTACTGGATGAATTGCCTTTTGAACACAATACAATGCTTAGTTTGTACTGACAAATGTATGTAAATAATGGGACAGGTGTTTATATTAAGATCACAACCTTGATTAAAAGTAATTGTTGTCATCGCCCGCGCAACCAATGTTCGTTTAATTATATAAATGTCATTTCTATTGTTCAGCTCAACTGGACATTCATTAGTTAAAATAATTCAGAAAAAGTCTAAAAGTTATGAGTAACAGAATAGGTTAATAAATTATTAACATACAAACTGAATAAAGTACAAAATCTTGGTTTGCTCCATTACACGTGTATAATGAAAAATACTGTACACTGTCAATGCGAATTCAAGCATTCCGGACTTGTAACCATCGCCCTGACTATGGATGGTATGCGTTCCTGAATACCTTCACATTGGTTATTATTGAGGGAATTTAAATGTACATATTAATGTTATCACTTGGTCTGGGGAATTCCAGGTTTTACCGCGTTTTCTGACAGAGAGCTAGTGGTTTTAACAGAACCACAACTACAAAATCTAAGTTATCTTTGCGAAGTTAGCAAATATTTCTATATTTCGCGTTTATTCTGCGAAAATAATACATCATTCTTGTCTAGTAGGCCAGTTTATACATTGTTTTAAACGACGTCACATTATGTGATGATTATCTTTTCAGTTGGTAGGCGCGCGCACCTTATAAGTTTATGTGAGGCGGAGAGGGGGAAAGTTGGTGGGGCACACGTAGCATCAACAGTTTTTTTAAAGTGAAAGCAAATAGTTTGACTACATGAAGAACGTTAGATTCATTTTCACAGAAAAATTGTCTCCAACGCATACAAACTTTCCTACTTCCCCGAATGTTCTTTGTTAAAAATTTTATGCAAAACTTAAGCTCCGCTTGGTAATGGCGTTAAAAATACGTGATAATGGCATTTCTCTACTTTGAATAAGCATACCCAAAGCATGCTTCAGACAAAGTTTTTAAAAAAATAAAAAAAATAACGCTTCAGGATACTGTTACGCGTTTTGTCTTACATTATCGCGCGCTGTCTCCTTCATTCTTCCTTTCACTTTCCCTCTCCCACTCGATCCCTATTTCGTACTTGCCCTCTCATATCCACTATATCAATCGCATTTTAATCTGCCATGCATCAACGAAGTTAGTTGTGCAGAAAAGAGCGTTAAGTAGGCAAGCAAAATTTCAGTTCGTATCAGAAAAAACGTGTTTATGTAAAGGATCGCATTTTACGAATAAAGACAATGGATAGTTAGGTATGCATGAAACAGAGCCGTGTTAAGCCCTTAGATTTCAACTAGAATGACATATATTTGCATGCAGTATTGTCTGATAAACGCCAGGGTGCTAACGACATGCTCACAGAGAATAGAAACATTTTCCAACGTCCAGACCCACGAAAATTTTTTTGATTTTTTTGCACTTCATGATGAAAATCATTTTTAAAATCACTTCAATTACCTGTTAACGACAATGTAGAAATGGATGATCATACAACAAAGTACACCTACACCATTTATGCATACACACAAACACACACACACACACGCACATATATATATATATATATATATATATATATATATATATATAATTAAATATTTTTTCTATTAGAATTTTAACTTTAAGCGATGAATTACAAAGTTAGATAGAAATATTCGTAACATTTTTTAGGAATGCATTCTAATATTCCATGACTAGAAAACAGTGGAACGTAAACCTACAGGTTTCAATCATTTAGTGGCATCGGCCACTTTCATTTTGTTAGCTAAGTGACGACTGTTGTAGCTCCAAGACTTACAATTAATGCTAAGTAATTGGTTGCATGTTGCTTATTCAGGGTGGTCGGAAATATTGTCTCGATAAAACTCCAGAGGTATATTGAAACATTGTGTTTAGTGAAGGTAAAAGAATAAGTATTTTTATATCTTCCAAATCATTATTAGTTATGAAATATATAACGCTCTTTATTATTTCAGGAATAGCAATAAGAAACACGAAGTTAATTTAACGTTTAGGATCTGTTAGCAACGAAACTCAATTATAAATCTTTACAAGATTTCCTCTTTGTGTTTTTAAATCCCAATTGAACTTAATTTTAATTAACATTTGTCGTGCACATATTCATTTATTCCACGAATAAACAAGATTTTGAGTGATGTCTTGATTTAATCCATCATTAAAATTACAAGTTTATAGGTAAATGCTAAATTTTCCTGCTTAACCTATCATTTTCTACTTTTTAATAATTAGAGAAATATCAGACAAATGTAGATGCACATTAATATATCATTATTTAATATTGAATGACAAAAAGTATCGAAACCTCCCGACCATATTTCTTTGTTGCCAAGCCGAAAATGTCCAGTTATTTTGCGTTAGATGAGCTCATTTTTTAGAACAACAGATACCGAAGCCGACGTGCCCAGGTTCAAGCCCTGTACGCGGAAAATTCTGGCCAGTAGGTGATGAGTTCTCAATAAGAACGAAACCGATCTACTAGATGAAATGCCTTTTCTGCACTATACAATTCTTATTTTACTCTGACAAAGGTACGTATATACTGATTTAATTAAATTTTATCACAGCCCGTGCATCCAATGTTCGAATAATTCTATAAATGACCCGCTGTTTGCTAACAATTGTACCTATTTTTGAAAAAAATTGTCTAAGTGGCGATGGATTGCATTGTGGACTATCCGCGATCTCATCGATCATTACTTAAATAGTCATTTTAGCTAGGTCTTGATAAGAATTTAGTTTATGGGCACGAACCGTGAAAACCCACCCTTATCTCCGATGTGTAAAACAACTATTAGTAGTTACTGGTAAATGTCCTAATGTAATAAATTTTAAAATGCTCAGATGCCGTTGTAATTATTTTTCTTACCGTAGCGCTTTGTTAACTCATTTATTGATGACAATGTTGTGATCTTTATAAAAACACCAGTTCAGTTATTTACATACATTTGTCAGTATAAACTACGCATTATAAAATGTAGGAAATACAATTCATCCAGAAGACTGGTTTCGTTCTTACTGGGAACTCATCACGTACTGTCATTTACGACGAAATGCGATACGCAAATTTACTTTGAACATAAGCATATACAGTATCCTCTCTGCGTTCCTACTTCAATTTGAAACAAATCTAATGTAGAAATGACCAAAACTATCGCGTTTAAATGATAAATTACAATACATATTAAGTCATATTTAATCTAGGATGGGTAATATATACGTCAAACAGATCAGAATTCACGGTTTTCCGTTGAATCCTTCTGATAATGTCGATGAGTACACATTGCCTTAATGGTAATAGGATGTCATACGTGCACATACACAGTGCACGTGAAGAGTTAACGAATTCAATGTGTACCATTTCATAAGGAGAAATGTTCCCGCAGAATCATGATTGCAGACTAAGTATATGAATAGAATCGTGTATTCATTAAAATAATCATTCCAAAATGACGCAAATTAGGCACTACACGATTCCGTCAAATTCCAGAATAAACGCGACCTACTAGCTGACATATGCTGTATTTGTTAGCATTTATCGGAAGCAGGTAAAGCCGTTGTAAAGCGCACGTACTTATGCATCGGTCTTCAATTAATGATCGTAGGGTTTATTTCCGTTCATCTTGAGGTAGTACATATGGTAAAAATGTTTATTTTAATAGAAAATCGGTAAAGAATAAATTCACTAACTAGATGAAATAGTGCACATTCAAAACAAGAATAAATTTAAACAATAATTGATTGCGCGGGTGGTGGTAACAATTCTTTAAATCAAGTTTGCGAGCTTGAAGTAAACACCAATCCCATTGTATTTAACCAGTCGTCGACCAACATAACAAAACTACCGACAGTCCCAAGGCACTGACGCTTTTCGACCTTCCTTGATCATCAACAGAGCACGACATCAAACTGACTAGCAAGGATCAAACCGCAATGCATGTATATGGAAAGCAAAATTAGATATGCGGCTCTCACCTCTAGTAGTCTTGCATACATTGTACGTAACTGGAAATGTAGGCTGCACAATTTCAATGCAATAGCTGTTTTAGCTTTCGCCACACACAGACAAACACACACACACACACACACATATATATATATATATATATATATATATATATATATATATATATATATATATATATATAGACAGTACGATTAAACACTAATTGATTGCGCAAGTGGTGGTAACAATTCTTTAAATCAAGTTTGCGAGCTTGAAGTAAACACTGCATAGAAATTGTGCAGCCGACATTTCCAGTCACGTACAATTTATGCAAGACTAAATGTAGTAAGAGCCGCATATCTTATTTTGTTTTCCATATATATGCAATGCGGTTTGACCCTCGCTAGTCAGTTTGCCGTCGTACTCTGATGATGATGATCATGGAAGGTCGAAACGCGTCAGTGCATTGCGACTGGCGGTAGTTTTGTTATGCTGTTCGACGACTGGTTAAATACAATTGGATTGGTGTCTACTTCAAGCTCGCAAACTTGATTTAAAGAATAATAAATTTGTTAAAACGAATACAATGAAATAAATTGCCTATTTATTGATAAATATTAATGAGGCTTCAGTTGTACATCAAAACGTCATAAAATGGTAAGTTAATACTGACAAATGCATGGATATTATAGGACTGGTACAGAAATAAATACCGTAACAAAGATTTGAATAATTCTTTGTTTATCCCCGATGATGAACAAAAATGTACTTATGGTGACCAAACTGCAAGGAATATATCGAATAAGTGAAATTAAGCCGAAATTGCAAGTTTGCGATCTTGTCGTAAATATTGTTTCTATTGTAATTTACATTTTAATTTACGCGTATGTAGCTTGAAACATATTTATAAGCCGTATGACACGTAAACAGTACTTGATTGCGAGGTTGGTGACAAAATTTATTCGAATCAAGCTTAAGTCCTTTGTATGAACACCAGTTGCTCGACTACTTTTTACCTTGATCTTGTTGGGCGCAACAAGGTGTTTGCATCCACCCTTCTTCTGATTAATCCGTTGAAAACACCTTGTTGTACCCAACAAGGACAAGGTGGTGAATCTATTCCCAACCATGCAACATGTTTCTATTAATGCTTAAACAATTCTACGACAGAAAATCTATTATCAATCACACGTTATGACGAATTCCGATATTTATTGGTCATCGGAAGAATACGAATAAAATCTGTCCAACAGGAATAAAATTACAATTAATAGATAACTTTGGAACTTTAAAGTGATAATATTCTTACATTGTACTTGACTACAAGCGTTCACTTCAAAATATCTTTGCAGTCACAGTTGGAATTTTTTGTTGTTAGTATCCTTCATATTTTAATGATATTAAAAGTATGTCTAACACGTGTACGGACGTGTGAATTTAAAAGGCCTTTGTTGTGTTGTGTGTTTAGTTTAACAATTAGATTAGCCTTTATTTCAAAGCAAAAAAGCCCTAATTGAATAACTTCTAATACCTCCCACACAGTAAGTTTTGGCCAAATATCTATGATTCGTTGAAGCCGTGGAGTTGGTATCCAGATGATTACGCCCGAGAGCCATCACCTCTGCTGTAATATTTCGTAGCGATTGTACATAATTCTTCGAAAAACCGAAAAGAAATTTTCTCACACAAAGAATAAAACAGGAATTGAATTTTTAGACTCAACTTATGTGGTCTCCTTCTGGCTCTATTTTACCATATGTTTTTAGAGTTTTCTAAGTGCGAGCATCATTTGTTGAGTCTCCGCGATTTGCGTTTAGGGTTTACGTTTTGCACTCTCAGTTTCGCAAAGACCCGATGTATCCCCATTTCCAAATAGCATCGATTTCTTCTTCTTTTTAGCTGGATGCGGATTCGTCCCTTTCATTCGAAGGCTTCAACATCGTTCATACTAACCACTGAAAATGAGGTCCGATCTAATCTTCGTTTGACGAACTTGTTATTAGGTACAAAACTTAATTCATAAATGCATATATATATATATATATATTCATTGTACCCTTCCCATGTGCAAAAACAAAAAGAAATTTTATCAGATACAAGAAACGATTTTTCTCCTTTTCTTCTCAAGTATCTACTAATGAACATATCTTTATATATAAATTGAAAGGCAAAACAGGATAGAAATATGTAAACATAGAGAGAGTGGGAAAAAAGGAAACCAATTAAGTGCGTGCGTGGCCTCCAGTTTAAGCTCAATGCCTGAACATGCTTTTTTCTGCTTTCATAAATGCGGCTGTAATTTGTTTATCCATTTAGCTAGTGCATGAAACGGAGAATTTACCATTGATAAAATTGGCCTCAAAGGACAACCTTTTTCGTGTTGTTTTGGTAATCCAGACATTGTTGGCGTAGATGATCCATCTGGCTTCAGCTTCTGCGCACCTGTCAAGATCTTAATTTCATTTATTACTTTGCGTTCCATTTTGTTTATTTCATCTGATTTATCGTCTAGACGCGTCAATTTTTTTTAATTTTCATTAACCACGTATTCCATTTTTTTAGTTGGTTAGATTTGTCCATTATAACCACGATCCTGCCTTTATCAGAGCGTAGTATTTTGATGTCTGCATTCCTGCTGATACCTCTAAGCGCATTTAGATGTTGCTTTGTCAATGAATGCTGTTCTGCGCATTTAGACGATTTCAAATGTGAAGCGTGATCAACTAATATAGTCTCGAACCAATTTTCATAACTAATACTGGTAGGTTCCAAGTCAGCTGTTTGTTCAAATAGAAACTCAAATGCTGACTCAAAATCAACATCGCATTTAATAGAAGGATGTATTCCATAATTTCAGCCAATCGATAGTGTCTCCATTGTTAGCTGATCGATTTGCACTTTTGATAAGTTAAGAACAGATCGCAATCTCGAACACTGCTTCAAAGTTTCAACAAAGCACATAAGAATATCGGCTTCACGTCAGAGCACGAGAAAGATGACTGTCTGCCTTTCCTAGATGTACTATTAAAGAAAGAAACTAATGGTAAATTAAACAGAACAATTTACCATAAACCAACATGGTCTGCAAAGTATTTGCATTACACCAGTTTTGTGCCATTTCAATATAAATTATCAACAGTTCGTGCCTGCTTCTCAAGAATTGACAGGTCGATTAGTCAAGATTCAAAAGAAAACGAATATAATAAAGCAATTAACGATTTAATGTATAATGGCTATCCCAGACAATTAATTGTATCAATTGACATAGCCTTGGAGGAAATACCAGTATCCGGATGCACTTGACGTAGCACCTTGTAGATATAGATGACATAAGATTCTTTCCTCCTCCTGCGCTTATTACTCTTGTCGGTCTTCGGCCGTTTAATCTTGGCAGCCTTCTTCGCAGCTTTACCAGAAACAACCTTCGGCGGCATGATTATATTGCAGAGCGATATCCCAGACAACTAATTGTATCAATTATTAAAGGGGGAATTAAACAGAAACAGACGTATTACGGGCCAGAAAAGAAAACAGTCTACCTGAACATCCCATTTAAGGGGGATGCAGTTTCCCGAATGGCACAAAAGAAAGTTGAAGCAGCATTAACACGCACATTATATGCCGCTAAACTAATAGTGTTATTTAGGGTGACACACTTGCCTTTACCAGCAATCAAAGAGAAACAGCCGTTAATGTCGATATTAAATATTATTCACCGATATACATGCGCAAGTTATCGATCAACTTACGTAGGCTGAGTGACCAGACGGTTAATTACTCGAATGAGAAAACATTGTAACGTAAACGCTTGTTTTAAATCAACTGGTAAATACATGACTGCAATTGCGCAACACACCGTCGAAACGCGACACGTATGTCCTCCAGACGTAGCATTCAAAATAATTACTAAATAAAAGGGAGCTAGCCACATACGAAGCCTTATGGATAAACAAATTGCAGCCGGATTTATGCAAACAGAAGAAGCAAGTTCAGGCATTGAGCTTAAGCTGGAGGTGACGCACGCAATTGATTGGTTTCCGTTTTTCACACTCCCTCTATGTTTACATATTTCTATCTTGTTTTGCTTTCCAATTTATATATAAAGATATGTTCATTAGTAATAATAATAAGAAGAAGAAAGGAGCGTTTTGTATCTGATAAAAGTTCTTTTGTTTTTGCACATTGAAGAGTACAATGAATTTTATTAAAGCTCGCATTTCAAAATATATATATATATATATATATATATATATATATATATATATAATAAAACTCGTGAATTATTTGTGTTTGCGAGAATTTTGAAAACATTGTGTTTACAGGCTCGGTATATTTTGTATATAATGAGTTGGCTTAGAGTTCGCATTATCAAGGACTTTATTTAAAGTTAACTCCAATTTTTCTTGAGTAAAAAACCGTATAGGAGATTTTAACGTCCATCTGTCCCACATTTCCTCACCAAATATATAGTGGGCACAGAGTGTAATACCAGGTCCAACTGATGGGTCGTCAGTAATCACAAAACCCATGTGTACATGGGATTTTACCGTTCGTTTATGCTAATTTTGTCTTCCTTCTAGCTCTTTTGAACTAATTTGTTACTATGTAGGCAATATATACTACACATAATGATAGAAATTTGACTGATTTGGAAATTTAGTGACCTTGCCTAGATGGTATCACTTGTATCATAATTAATTGTATATTAAATCTATCAACACTAGCTGCTAATTTTGTCAAGTTGAATTTGTAAACCGTGATTTGAACATGGTTATTCCAAATGAAATATCAATTAGAAATGAGGTCAGTATAGAGACTGTTAAATTGGCGCAACTTCTTTCAGATAAGGATAGGGTTAAATTTGAATTTAAATTTAAGCCAATAGTGCAATTGTAGAGGAAGCTATTTCCTCTGACATAAAAGTCTTACTTTTGTCATAACACTGTTTACACATTGTGTTACTATGCAAACGTAGTACGAAGCAATGACATTTATATAAACAAGGTTTAATTATTTTAGTAAACAAATAACGATGTTAACAATGTAAGAATTGTTTATTAGTGAGTTTTGAGTTGTCTGTTCTGTGTGCTGGACGCAAAATGATCT
This sequence comes from Eudiplozoon nipponicum, assembly GCA_029291075.1. Lineage (NCBI taxonomy): Eukaryota > Metazoa > Platyhelminthes > Monogenea > Mazocraeidea > Diplozoidae > Eudiplozoon > Eudiplozoon nipponicum. The sequence continues at coordinate 30,846 of JAQBSW010001027.1, read as the reverse complement.
CTGTTAACTTTTAACATTTTTTTGGTCTTATCATTACTATTTTGATTTTATCAATAAATTTGTGTTACAACGAGATCAGGTTATATAATTGCGTGTATTATTTGCTGTGATTAACATGGAGGTGTTCCAAATTATATGATCACACTGCATATGTGGATTGTCCGGGCCTGGCATCTCAGAGGCTCTCTTCTGGTAGTGACCAAAGGGCCTCTACACAATTGAACGTCTCAGAAATGAGTTAATATCGAATATTGTTATACGTCGCAATGTGGACACAGGAAGAGCTGCGGTTCTGATAAATAAATCTAATTATAATGATAAAATTTCATGACACTTAAACATTGCTGAAATAGACAATAAAATAACAAAAGGCCCAACGGATAGATTGCAAGTGAGCAATTGGATAGGCAGAATGGTAGTGCTCTAATACAAAGAGATACAATTGCACCAAGAGTGCATTTTTTTCGTTTAAAGTGCATGAACCTGGTAATCGGTAATAGTTATTATCAGTGCCCAGCATTCGATAACACTTATATTTTACTTAGTTACCATATCATAAAATAAGACGATGGTTGTTGTATTCGGTGAGTTTAGACGAAGTGTCTGTGTATAAAAATATACCGATACCGGAAGCCCAGGATATTTTCCATGTGTCCTAGCTCATTATTAATTGATGTTAGAATGAAATAAAATGATCATTGGGCGCATTAACCAGATGATGTGGGCATGTGTCCTCTATTTATTTTACATTAAGAACTATTTTTTTATACGAATTCGAAATTTTCAATTTGGAAAAATTTTGGCGAATCCCATAGAAAACATCTTTATAAATTATTTGGACACAGTTTATCAGATAAGATATCATTGAATCCTAAATTGTACCTACGGTTCTTGGATAACATATTAGTGAGCTGGGACCATTTAAGTTGACATGGTACAATTCTTAAATTTACCCAATCAAATGAGCAAACTTTTATATACTATTAAAGGAAAGTCACCAAATGAATTGCCATTCCTGTATGTGAAGTTAATGAGAAATGGTCAGTAATTGGTCGGTGATATTTCTAAGAAGGATACTTACTCGGGAATAAGTCTTAATTTCAAGTCAGATCAACTGTATAGTCTGAAAAATCTCCATCCTAACAACATAAAAATAAGAACCATAGGTTAATAGACATAAACACCGGGAGTTTGAATTAAAACTAATGTGTGGACTATTCGGGGCTAATGGATTCTCTTTTAAGTTATTGTAAGCAACAGTGATGACAGTCGGAAGGTAATTTAATCCAAATTTGAGGTACATACAAGCTGATAGAGCGAAGGAAGATCGTAGGACCGTGGTATTTTTAGGATATAATGACTAAGCAAGAAAGTAAAACCAATAGCTTTTTATTAAAATATAGCAACAGTTTTAAGTATGTAACTTATCCTGGGCCCTAAACACGGTAACCAAAATGAAAAGTTTGAACACCAGTCCCATTATATATTACCGCTCGCGCAACTAATTTTATTTTAAATGTGAAAATTTTAAGACATCAAGAATTTGTGAAATCTCAAACAGACTTTAGTCTCGTGTACGTCGCTGAACCCAGGGGCCCAATCAAGGTAAGAAGAGGTGAGCATAAAACTTCATGTAAGAATAGACATGTTACTAGATCTGATCTAGCCCGTCATGCAGTGGAGGCTTGAAACACTTTTAATTGGAATATTTGTAGACGCGTAGTTACATGTATCTGCAACAGGATCACGGGATCAAATAAATTATCTGTAGAAATTAAATTAAAATATTATATTTAGAAAACATTTTACATCGATGTGGAAAAGCCCATTGCATGATTCTGAATCTGAAACCAACTTTGAGAATATTGGATTAAGGTGTGCATATTAATGAACTCGTTATCTTAGTACTGTGTTAATTTAATATTGGTAGCAAAATCCTTCCAAATGTCATACTTTAATTATTATTTTATTGTGGATTATTTTAAAATTTAGTGCTCCTAGTGGGTTAAACGCGTACTGAAGGAGTTTTAACCTTCCCTTATATTGCTTAACGTTTCGTAAATTAATTTTCATGATGTTCTTGTCTAACCGTCACTTATTTTATATCATATCTTGATTAAGTCTCTTATATTAAATTTTGATAGTTTAACCAGAGATGATTAATTTGTCTTGCCTCCACCACGACATATTGAGATCACTCTGGTGTTACACACTTTCAAATTTTAAGAGTAAAAAGGTATTCGGAAGTGTACAAATCTTAATTTGAGATCTATTGATGGAAATTTCACTGATATGGACCAACATGTGCATTAATTCTTAATACTTACATCGTGCATATGATTTATAGAGAACCCGCCTTATGAAATGAGAGAGACCTTAATTATGTCATTCCATATTGTGTGTATAAAACAATTAGTCTAACGCATATTGATAGTAAATCATTTAATTCAGTCAAGGTTTATTGCTCGATATATACACTAATCCATATATATATATATATACAGTTAAATACTGTTTATTGCGAAGAGCTAATATATATGCAGTATGTATTAGGTTTTGCGAACCAGTAACAAATTAGTTCAGTTGTGACCAGAAGGATAAACCAAGGCAGCATGAATGGAAAGTATAATCTCATGCACATTCGTTTCGTGCTTACTGGCGACTCATCAGTAGGAGCCGGTATTACGCCCTTTAACCACCATATATTTGGTAGAAGAATGTGGAATAATAGGACGGTACAATCTCCTAGACGAATGTGTAAACCCGTAATAGTGAAGCTAACATAATCTAAAGTCAACGACAATACGACTTCAATGCTAACTCACACTATATAATATATATACCGAGTCTGTAAAGGATACTAACACTATGGCTATTGTGTAAGTAACTGATACCTTTTTTTAAATCGATGAGTACCGGATACTAACACTATGGTTTCCGAGTCGGTACATGATACCAACCTGATGGATATAAATTTATGCTAAAGTTTACCCAAATTGAGAATTACAACAATTTCCGAACACGTGTTACTCCAGTTAAATCATACACTCTGGCCTTCATCGATATCAGTTATCACATTTCGCGGTAAGCATGAAATCATTCAATTCAATATATTACAGTTAAATACTGTTTGTTGCGAAGAACTAATATATATGCAAGTATGTATTAGGTTTTGCGAACCTAGTAACAAATTAGTTCAGTTGTGACCAGAAGGATAAACCAAAGGCATGAACGGAAAGTATAATCTCATGCACATTCGTTTCGTGCTTACTGGCGACTCATCAGTAGGAGCCGGTATTACGCCCTTTAACCACTATATATTTGGTAGAAGAATGTGGAATAATAGGACTCGGTATATATATTATATAGTGTGAGTTAGCATTGAAGTCGCATTGTCGTTGATTTAGATTATGTTAGCTTCACTATTACACGTTTACACATTCGTCTAGGAGAATGTACCGTCCTATTATTCCACATTCTTCTACCAAATATATAGTGGTTAAAGGGCGTAATACCGGCTCCTACTGATGAGTCGCCAGTAAGCACGAAACGAATGTGCATGAGATTATACTTTCCGTTCATGCTGCCTTTGGTTTATCCTTCTGGTCCAACTGAACTAATTTGTTACTACGTTCGCAAAACCTAATACATACTTGTATATATATATATATATATATATATATATATATATATATATATATATATATATATATAATACATGTGTCAGTGATGAAGTGGCTTTTTCACACTATACAATAATTAGTTTATACTGACAAATGTATGTAAATAATGGGCCAGTTGTTTGTATCAAGATCGTGACCTTGATTATAGTGATTGTTTAATCTGATGTATACTCGTCGCCATTTCCGACAAGGTTCATTAAACAACGACAACAAATATCTAATATGTATTGATTTAAATTGTATTCAATATCACGATCTTATACGGCATGATATCAAACTTGTAATGAAGTATAGGGGACAGACTTTTGAATCTTTGCGTCAAAAGGGATACCGAAGATGGTTCGTCAACAGAATTGACTGAAAAAATAACAATAAAAGATTATGTGCAATGCATGACTCCAGAGCATAAAGGATGGGTGGCAAGATTATGAACCAAATGCCCCGTGGTTCAAATTCTGGACATGATGAATACTAAGTTAGGATTAAATAGTTCCACTAGATGAAATACATGTTCTATCTGTTGCAATGCTAAATTAATACCGTAAACAAGTATATCATAAAATCCTGTCATTCTAATTTTATTCATCATATCTATTTTTAAATGTGTACACTAATAAACGAGGCCGCACAACCTACGTATAAATTGGAGTGGCGGTTGCTTTATAAAGATCATGTTAAAATATAACCTTTAAAATATTTTCTACTTAATCCGTTGAGGTGTTTATTTGATACGAAGTTTATAAGAAAATTGCTGGGATTCAACCGAGTCATTAAGTAAGGTTAAAATGATGGGAAAGTATAAATGATATGCATACAAATATTTTGAGCAATCTAATGCAACGTAAAAATGCTGTCAGTAATATGCAATTATTCTAATGCAAATCAATTAGAGTTTTACAGTTAATGAACGTGCTAGTTATCTTAATTGTTATTATTAATATATTGCGTGAAGTATTCACTTGAAGGTTCTGCTAACTGAATTCCATTGTATTTGTCGTGTAATGCTTTCTCATTAATCGAGAATGTGTCTTCATTAAACTTAACGCTAAATTGTGTACAAAATGAAAAAAATTATTTTGAGATCGAGGCGTAGTACCAGTTGATTTTGTTTAGTGGTTAAAAGCCCGAAATTCAGGCTTCTTAGCGAACAGGAATGCCGTCCAAGTTAGCACTGGTAATTAAATAAACTAGCCTGCTTTAAAAATCTTCAGGATTGTGACATATTTACTTAATCTTTTGGGGCCCTATTAACGCAAGCTTTTTCGATGCCCACCAAATATTTTACAATTTAAAAGAATTTAGAAAGAAGAAGAAAACCGAGTTAAGGCAGTGTCTAACTTATTCTTAGTCTAATGATTCCACCTATTTATTTATAAAAATACAATTATTGATTGTTCTGGTGGTGAAAGACTCCATTCAATCAAGCTTGAGGAAAACAACAATCGCTTTGTTTTTATCCAGTCGCACAAAATGACAAAACCAACATCAGTCACACGCACTAACGCGATTCGACCTTCCGTGATAATCATCGGAGCACGACGGCACAATGGCTAGCGAGGATCAAACCGTAAAGCATATACCTGGAAAGAAAAAATAGATATGCAGCTCCCACCTCTAGTTGACTTGAATAAATTGTACTTAACTGGAAATGTCGGCTGCAAAATTTCTATTCATTCACGAAAATTAACCTTTTTCTGTTTTCGCCCATATATATGGGTAATACAATCAAACAATCATTGATTGTGCGGGTGATGGCAACAATTCTTTAAATCTATATTGCAAGCTTAATGTAAACAACTCGTAATAGATACAGTAGGAAAGCAAAATTAGCTATACATCGAAATTGTGCACCCAAAATTTCCAGTCAAGTACACTGTTTCTGAGAATAATAGAGATGAAAGATTCATTTCTATTTCTGTTTTCCTTCTATATGCGTCGTGGTTTGATCGTCTTTATATAGTTTGCCGTCGTGTTCTTATGGTGATCATATTAGGCCGAAACGCGTCGTCACACATGACTTATGGTAATTTTGCTGTTTTAATACTGGTTAGGTACAGTTGGATTGGTGCTCATCTCAAGCTCGCCAACTTGATTAGAACCTAATTTTTTTAAATTATCAGCATGAATTCAAAGATGCTGTTTCGGTTACAGAAACGAGCGTTCAAAGAGAAATTTAACGATGGTCAAGAGGATTGTATTATCAAAACAGATCTTTAAATTATGAGCTGCACTAACAAATATTTAACATTTAGAGTATCCAAGGATTTATTTCGTGGGTAATAGATTTTCACTACCAGTTTCGAAACGAACCGATTGATCCCAATTTCCAGGTACGCATCGAGTTAGCCTTCGTGGTGGTTGGGTGCTGATTCGTTCCTTTCTCCGAAAGATTCAACATCATTCGTAATAACCACTGGACACGAGGTGGGATATAATCTTCGTTGACTGAATTCCATCACTGCTTGTAAGTGCATTCGTACCGTCCAAATGTCCTACATTCATTGATCAAATATTTACTGGGTCCAGAGCGTAATACCGACTCCTGCTGATGAGTCGTCAGTAAACATGAGATGGATGTGTAAATGAGATAATACCTTTGTGTTCTTGCTGACTTAGATTTAGTCTTCTGGTCCTATTTGATCTAAATTGCTACTAAATGCCCAACCAACTGTGTACAATAAACTGGGATGTTTGGTGACACGTATCAAAATTTGGTAGATATAAATCGATAAAATCGATGCAGTATTCCATGTATAAAAATCAACTGATGTCATAATGAATTAAGCGTGGAAGGAAAATCACTAGGATTAATTGGGAACACAGCGCTCACGAATGGTAGCAAGAGAATGTCACATGATGTAGAACCGGAAACTAGATCTAGAACAAGTCGAAAACTGTTGAATTAACATTTGCATTATCGCGTACTAATTCGATTTACTACTGTAATTTATTATCACTTGCGATAGCTTAATGTATGTTGCATCATTTAATGCTTCTTCCATTACTGTACATATTTATTTCGGCCTTTTATAGAATGTAATACTTAATATTAAAATTTTATTTTAATTATCTACTTTCCTTTCAATATTATTTTGATTCTGCTCATAGCAAGTAGTTTTCTGTACTTTTCATTTTTTATTTATTATTAGCTTTCGACCAGTTGTCAAGACATGAATTTACCATAAGTGCTTTGATCCTAGTTGCTCCTCCGTAACTAGTGAGGTTTCCCATTTTTACGGCAATTAGATAGTGAGAATAAAGCAATAAATCAGACGTGTACAACGTCGAAATGACATTTTATCACTGTAGTTTCAGTTAGATGAAGGCACACACGCATTTAAATATATTTAACTAAATATCAAAAAGTTATAAACATATACATCTATACGTGGCACAGAATTATCCATTTAAGCGTTATTATTAGGTACGAAATCTAGCAATAATTATAAATGAAACCGTTTAAAGGATATTGATCCTATCTTTATTACTTTATTAAAATTCATATGACAAGCGCAAATTTCAAAGACATTTGCGAATCTGAAGGCCTAAATATGGATTTTATAAAATTGGCGGGTAATGCAGCATCCTTTGTCGACAGCAATGATCAGGAATCGTGAAATATCCTATCGTGTACAAAATTTACTTTGAACTTGAAAACGTTGGTCAATGCCAGATTGGGTCAGTCATTTGTGCATTTAATCACTTTAGTTTCAGTTAGATGAAGGCACACACGCATTTAAATATATTTAACCAAATATCACAAAGTTATAATCATACACATCCATACGTGGCACAGAATTATCCAGTTAAACGTTATCATTAGGAACGATATCTACCAATAATTATAAATGAAACCGTTTAAAGGATATTGATCCTATCTTTATTACTTTATTAAAATTCATATGACAAGCGCAAATTTCAAAAACATTTGCGAATCTGAATGCCTTAATATTGATTTTATAAAATTGGCGGGTAATGCAGCATCCTTTGTCGACAGCAATGATCAGGAATCGTGAAATATCCTATCGCGTACAAAATTTTCTTTAAGCCTGAAAACGTTGGTCAATGCCAGATTGGGTCAGTCATTTGTGCATTTAATCACTGTAGTTTCAGTTAGATGAAGGCACTCACGCATTTAAATATATTTAACTAAATATCACAAAGTTATAATCATACACATCCATACGTGGCACAGAATTATCCATTTAAACGTTATCACTAGGTACGATATCTACCAATAATTATAAATGAAACCGTTTAAAGGATATTGATCCTATCTTTATTACTTTATTAAAATTCATATGACAAGCGCAAATTTCAAAAACATTTGCGAATCTGAAGGCCTAAATATTGATTTTATAAAATTGGCGGGTAATGCAGCATCCTTTGTCGACAGCAATGATCAGGAATCGTGAAATATCCTATTGCGTACAAAATTTACTTTAAGCCTGAAAACGTTGGTCAATGCCAGATTGGATCAGTCAGTTGTGTAATAGGCATTGCGTACATTTAGTAAAAAATCTGGCCTAAAGGATACACTAAATCCAACATTAGCGGAAGGTAAACTTTCAGTCAGTGGTTTTCACAGCCCAGGGACTGGACCAACAATTGTATCGATTAAATACTGTTTGTTGCGAAGATCTAATATATATGCAAGTATGTATTATGTGTTGCGAACCTAGTAACAAATTAGTTCAGTTGTGATCAGAAGGATAATCCAAAGGCAGCATGAATGGAAAGTATAATCTCATGCACATTCGTTTCGTGCTTACTGGCGACTCATCAGTAGGAGCCAGTATTACTCCCCTTAACCAATATATATTTGGTCGAAGAATGTGGAATAATATGATGTTAGCTTCACTACTATAGGTTTACACATTCGTCTAGGAGAATGTACCGTCCTATTATTCCACATTCTTCGACCAAATATATAGGTGAGCTAATACACTGGCTCCTACTGATGAGTCGCCAGTAAGCACGAAACGAATGTACATGAGATTATACTTTCCGTTCATCCTGTCTTTGGTTTATCCTTCTGGTCACAACTGAACTAAATTATACCGATGTTATAAATTTTATTGTTCGTTATTTCTCACACACATTGTTGAGTAATCAGACCCCATTGACCTTCAAGATATGTTTTTGTTGTGGTTGTTAATGCTGTTGCTGTTTTTTTGTTGTTAGGAGAACTTTTTAACTTCAAAGGTTATCCCGACTTCCCAAGATGTCAATGGATTAGCGATAGAGACTAAGGTAACCTAAGAAAACTGGTCCACTGCTCCCTTTTATTTCAGTTTTTCTAGAAAATTAATTGACTATTATTCTAGTGTATACATAAAAAAATTGAAAGTTGTTCTACTTTGTAACGCAGTGCGACCATCATATTCAACGTACTCACGATTTCCTTTCGTGGGTGGTCGATTAGCACTCTATTAAGTATGTTATGTGTTGTTATCTAACAGTTGACATAGGTAATTTTGTCGTAGTGCAGTATAAACCATGTTAATATAAACGAAAGGTTTAACTTGACTGCAATTCAGGGAGCCAATACGTTGAAGTAGCTCCACGAGAAAAGTTAACGTGATCCAGACTATCATTTGTCCTTATTGGTCAAATTAAGGAAATTTTAATTGCCTTTTCTAACTAAGAGCTTAATTCACGCACAAATCAACACAGTTAAGCTGCTAATTCGTGTATTATTGTGATTGTGTGGAATTCATACGTAGACAAAAATTGTATTATTTCACCACTAGTCTTCTAGTTCTATTTTTCTCCTGCAAAGGAAAAAGAGCGAATATCGAAGTATTCTGAATGAAAATAAAACACGGAGTGCAGGAAGGATGGCTGTTTTTCTTCCAAGCCCTCTCTTAGAGTTTTGTTTTTAGGTTTATGCCTTACGATGTGTTGGATCGACAGACAGAACAAACACAAACACACATACCCAAACATTTCAACAATAGATAGCGCACATACGGATACAAAAACGCATAGGTATGCATACTTATATACGAAGGCGAACACGAGAACACTCATGTCCTTAGGCAACCACAGATTTACGCACAAACGAAATTAAAATTAATAATTCACTTCGATCAGATAAGCTTTTATTATTAGTAACACTACCATTATTTATTGCTGGCCTACAAACGTTACTGAATTGGCTAACTACCCTTTATTTGAAGAAAAATTGATGGAAATTTAAATTGAGCTAGCACGATTGTCAGACTTCGATTGTAAAAATTTAATTCGGCTGTATAATTTATTATAATGATAACAACAAAATTACTACTACTACTACCACTATTAATACTACTAATACTACCACCAATACTACTAATACTAATAATAATAATAATAATAATAATAATAATAATAATAATTCTAAATTAAAATATGTTGCTCTCATTGGAAGCACAATATTGTTACGCTATTTGAACAGCTTTAGCCGAGAATCCTCATTTATAAGCAAAATTCAACGAATGTGCACCAGAAGTAGAATAAAATATCCAATTATCGACTGATTAATTAGGATAATTATGCTTCATATTTCGTAAAAAAACAATTAAACAAGCACACGAAAACAAACCAAAAATTGTTAGAATTCCTAACAAACATATAACTTAAAGAACCAATAATTTCGCGGGTAGTGAAAACAATTCGTGTAAATCATTGATGCGAGCCTGATATAAGCACAAATCCCATTGTGTAAACGTTCGAGCAGTAACCATGGCCAATAAGTTCGAGACCGGTCTTCAGTGCTTAGTTTCTATTAACAAAAAAAATATCTATAACGGAATTGTTATTTACATGAATCTCACAAACTTGAATTGAAATCACCATGTACTTCAACGAAGATTCGATCGCAGCTCATTTCCAGTGGTTGGTATGAAGGATGTTGAAGCCTTCGGAAGAAAGGGATGAATACGCACCCAGCCTGATCGGAGACAAAACAGATGCGTACTTGGAAATGGGGATCAATCGGATCTTGAAGAAAATGATATTGCAAAGCAATAATCGCGAACGCAAATCGTGGAGATTCAACCACATATACCTTCAGTTGTGACCAGAAGGATAAACCAAAGGCAGCATGAACGGAAAGTTTAATCTCATGCACATTCGTTTCGTGCTTACTGGCGACTCATCAGTAGGAGCCGGTATTACGCCCTTTATCCACTATATATTTGGTCGAAGAATGTGAAATAATAGGACGGTACTAGGTTCGCAACACCTAATACATACTTGCATATATATTAGGTCTTCGCAACAAACAGTATTTAACATATACCTTGTTTTTATTATTAGGTAAATATGGTAATAGCTCATTAGGCTTGCTTAGATAAATGCATGCAACGCAACGTTCTGCACTTGGAGTTAAAATTCAATTTATATTTTGAGTTACGTTGCAGAATGTGATGAAATGTTTTTAAAAAATTTAAAGATTGAATTCTTAGACGATTGAAATGTTGCATGAATGTCCATCTGTCCCAAACTTTTTATCTAAAATTTTTTTTAGAAAATTTGAACGTTTTCTGATTGTTTAAACTGAAAATTTCTCTTTCATTCAAACAGTAAAATTTGATACGCACTAAATTTTATAGTTATCGTGATAGATTAAAATCTAGCTGATACGAACAAAGTTTAAGATTTTAATATTGTATTTATGCGACGCTTCAGATGAATAAATGTTTGATATGGAATATTTTCAAATTGAAGAATGGTCGTATCTCCTATTAGAGAAATTATTAATTTGCAATCTTTAACCTACTCTATGTTCCTGTACACAATTCTTCAGCCAGATTTATGGTGCTTTAATAATTAAGCGAACGCTAGTTGCACGGGCGGTATAAACAACTATTTAAATCAAGTTGACGTTCCCGATATAAACACTTGTCCCATTATATTCACATATTACACAAAGATTAGTTTAAACTGTCAAATTTATATTTATTATAATCACGGTTGCGGTCTTGATATAAACACCTGACCCATTAATTACTAACATATGTCAGTATAAACTAAGAATTATATAGTGTAGAAAAGGCAATTCATCCAGTAGACCGGTTTCGTTCTTATCGGGAACTCATCATGTACTGGCCAGAATTTGCCGCGGGCAAGGCTTGAACCTGAGCACGTCTGTTTCGGAATCTGGTATTCTAACCACTTAGTCACACTGCCGCAAACTACACTACGCACAATTTTCAGTTATATAATAACTTTTGTATACTAACTTATGTAACTAGATTAGTCTATTTTTTCTTATAGGTGGAGCTCATATGACATTCATTTAGACACAAAGTTCCAACTAACCATCCGCAATCTGTCATTACTTAACAGACACCACACTACATGAGGAAGTGGTAAGGAAATGAACATTTGTATAATTAAACGAACATTGGTTGCGCAATCATTATAATCAAGGTTGCGGTCTTGATATAAGCATCTGAACCATTAATTAAGTATGTCAGCATAAAGTAAGAATTTTATAGTGTAGAAAAGGCAATTCATCCAGTAGACCGGTTTCGTCCATGTTGGGAACTCTTAATGTACAGGCCAGTAATTAGAGCATCTGATTCCGAAGCAGACGTGCCCAGGTTCGAACCCTGTCCGCGGTAAATTCTGCCCAGTACATGATGAGTTCCCGATAAGAACAAAACCGGTCTACTGGATGAATTGCCTTATCTACACCATACAATTCTTAGTTTTCACTGGCATATTTAAGTAATTAATGAGTCAGGTGCTTATTTCAATACCACAACCTTGATTATAATAATTTTTATAACCGCCCGCGCAACCAATGTTCGTTTAAATGTATATTTGGAATGAGACTGATGTGTATATCAAGATCGCAATCTTAATTTAAATAACGTTGTCTTTATTGGACAAAGTCTCATCGTCTCAGATACCAAAGTTAGCATATCCTACCTGGAGACAAATCCACTTGAACGGATTCCACTCAAACCAACATGTGTTTCAAAACACGTTGTAGGTATATTCATGAAATGAATTTATGGCGGAGATAAACTGGACAAATACTTAATAAGAAAATAAGTGAATGAATTAAAAGTTAAATAGATAAATTTAGATATGCAGAAGCTTATAATTCCTCGAGCTTAAGATGGTCGATAATAGCGTTAAATTAAAAAGAGATGAATTATGAAAGAGGCTATTTTTGCATTCTTGTTTATGCTACCTCGAATAATAAATATGGAATCAAAGTGTTAAGCGCCTTTGTGTCAACAATTACGACAATAGGACAAGGCAAACTGAAGGAAATTTGCTTGACCCATGGGACACACATGATAAAATAAATCAAGTATAAGGTAAAGTTATGAGGATAAAAAATCGATTAGAAACACATCCCACCAGGGCCGTGGAAATAAAAATCTTAAAGGAATCTAACAGATATTCCAGGTTCCACTGAGGTAGAAATACAAGCGAATTTATTTATAAATACAAAATGCGTTCTGTTTCTATCAAGGAATGTAAATTAAGTAGCAAAATTTATGAGCAGACCGAGATATTTTTGCTCTTAGATACACAATGAGTTTTTCAAAATACTGTCGGGCCTGTAATCATGTGTATGCTGGAAACATGACACGAGTGAGTCCCAAGTACAATTCAAAGATGGTTTTTAAAGGCAGATCAAATATAGTTTAACCAACGTTAAATGTTCGAATTAATTAGACATGGAACATGCAGAAAACGCATTGAAAGTGTTGACTTAAATCATCAGATTTTGCATTCATTCCTTTAAAAATACTCTTCTATTTAAGATTTTAAGTATATATTTGTGGCTAAATGGTAGATTTTGAACTTCGACTCTTCCCATCTCCCATGCATGCATACAGTAAAAACGTAATATCGGAGCAAGTTTAGTGAAGTTATCAAATTTAGAACAGTAGCTTTTCTAGCGGGTTTATAGCCAAATAATATGAGATTAGTGCCTATCTCATCGCAGAAAACTTGATTCAAATACTTGTTTTCACCACTCACTTCAATTAATAACTGCTTGATGGTAGGACATATATAAGTGCATAATTATGGCTGCTAAAATTTTATTTACTTGACTACGTTTGTACTGTTCAGCCAACATTTACATGTAAGTAAAACGTATGTGAGACTCTTAGAGATGAAAGCAGCAAATCTGATTTTTCGTACATTATATGTACAAAGAAGTTAGATTCTTATTTGACAGTTGTCGTGGTGTTCTAGCGATAACTATAGTCGGTTGAAACTCATAATTAAATATGACTGAAGGTAGTTCTGTCATGTTTTGCGTCTTGTTAAATAAAATAGGATTTGTGCTTTTCGCTAATTATTTTGAAATGTCATAGTCAAATTATTACATGAAAATGGCAACTATTTGTCACATGGGGCAGGTTAATAGACACGATCGTATGTGTCTCAGGTGTAAATTTCTTGTTACTTCAACTGATGGAGAATGACTTCGGTTTGGTTATTCTTCTACTGGTATTGAAATATGCAAACATATGAAAGACGATGCAAATAGATGGACATGCAGGTATTAGCCATTTCGTCTTCTTTCTTGTAGTTTTGCGCCCTCAAGTCCTGTAAGTACAGTTTAATTGCCTTAAATCTTATTGAGAAAATATATATTGGTATTATGCTTATATGTCGACTTCAGTATGTACTTTTACTCAAATTTAGCTAACAGACAATAAACTTAGCCTGTGGAGACCAGCTTGGAAAAGGGTAGACAACTAGCAAGTTCCAACTGCTCATAATAGAACCAGCAAGTTCACGCAAACCTGGTTAATTAAGAGTTAACAAATTAATATTCTCATTTGTAATAGAAATATTAAATGCATTTTATGTTCTCTCCCTCTTAAGGACTTCATTATACAACTCATTTCACCTCTCTACTTGACATGTACATTTCCTCAGATTATTCGTACAAGACTATCATATTGTCTTACATTTTTCTGTCTGATTGTCTATTTTACTATTTCTCTTCTTCAATCACTCACAGAATCACACACAAATACAAATAATATTTCGCTCCTTCTCACTTGCATTGTCACTTACGATTTTACCTTGTCTCTCACGCTCTACACATCATTCACTCGATTACACACACGTACACGCTACCTTATACATTTGTATTTATGATTTTCCTAGACGAGTTATCGTTTCAACCGCTCTTTTAATTGTTTCTTTAATGCATACTTCGCGAAGACAATATTTCCGTGCAGTTTTATTGTTACCTTTCTGTCTCTAAATACACACACACACACACACACACACACACACATATATATATATATATATATATATATATATATATATATATATATATATATATATACTCATATTAACTAAAGTTATATGAGAATATTCTCAACCATTTTATTGTTCTGCCAAATTTTTGGCTATTATCCTGCTGAAACTCAATTGAACAGAAACAGAAACGAGACATGTCCGCTAAGGAAATCTACCAGACTCTGAAGTAGAGCCCAGACTGAGTTGAGTTGGTTAAAATAGCTTAGCAAGATGGCATGAAGCGCGCAAACACGTACCAACGCATTTGCGCACAAATTCATATTTATCTATCGGGATTTGGATAGTCATTTCCGGCAATCATTTAGAGAAACTAAAAGTCTCATTTGTCGGTTTATTTACTGCTAAAAACCGGAGACCGAAACAAGGCAAAAAATCGTTTGAAATATTCTAAAAAAAACATGATTAATAAGTTGTCCACTATGCTTAGAATTACTCGCATAAATCTTCTATAAAACAAATAATATTAACATTTTTTGGAGCAACTTTTTTATTTGTCTCTTTTCATCTACTAAAACCTTTACACACAGAATGTTTCATGAATATTCAAAATTTAAGACATGACAAATTTCCTCTTCTTCACATTTTATAAGCTTTGAACTGTAATAGTGATAATGTGCACGGAAAATTTTGCACCAAATTTTGACATATAAATGACGACTAGAATATTTGAAATAGAAAACATTATTAAATTCAATCGAGAAAGCACTTTGTATAATGAAAGTTAACTTGGATCCATACGCATTTATGTAGAATAGAGTTATGTAGGAGTACACCAGTTATTCCACAATTTACATGAAAAATACGAAAATGGCTTGGGTAAAACAGTACATGCGAAAAAGAAAAGAATTACATAAGACAGGAGTTTCTCGCTTTTTGTTCGAGTACGGTCGAAAATTCATAACTGCATGAATTTTTGAATAGACAGTATATCCAATTACGCAAACACTTATCAGTTATTAATTTGCTAGTCGATCAGATTTAGGTAAATATGCGAACAATTTCACTTTCCTGAAGCGTTCCGAATTTCATTGAATATGATCAAAGTAAAATGTAATAGACAATGACGGGTCTCGGATCGATTTGTTCTCACATAATTCATTGACATGTTAGTATTTGGCAACCTCTGCCGTTAGTCTTAGCTGAATTCAATGGAACTAAATCATTAGCTGTAGCATTAATGCATTCGTGATTACTTTCCTTCTTAACGTTTATGAAATGAAGCAAATTGTATTTGTGCGGATGAATGTGTTTAATCTTAAAATCAAATTTACATACTTGATTTAAGCAAGTTTTTTTGTAAATGAAAATGAATATTGCAGCTTTTATCAGCTTCATGAGCTATTTTTTTTGTTTCTGATTTTTCAATCAAAAGAACATTATTTGAATACGACTAATGAAGATTATACCACAGTTAATTCTATTGCTCTGCTGATGATTGAGAAGAGAAGTGCTGCGAGTTTACGTGCTAATTATTTTTGTCCCAATCACCATTTCAATTGGAAAAATAATTTGTTTTATGGATTTTAGGAAGGCGATGTTGGTTTAAATAAAACTTCTTACAACTTATGTAATAAAAATTACATACACAAATATTAAAAAATTGATTATTATTATTATAATCACGGTTGCAGTCTTGATATAAACACCTGACCCATTAATTACTAACATATGTCAGTATAAACTAAGAATTATATAGTGTAGAAAAGGCAATTCATCCAGTAGACCGGTTTCGTTCTTATCGGGAACTCATAATGTACTGGCCAGAATTTGCCGCGGACAAGGCTTGAACCTGAGCACGTCTGCTTCGGAATCTGTTGCTCTAACCACTGAGTTACCTTGTCGTACACTACAATAACTTTTTAATTATGTACTAACTAATGTTTTTTGGTTAGATTTTCCTTTAGGTGGCCTCTATAAGGTAAACATGTTCATTTAATTCTATAATTTTTCAATTTAGTAGTACTTCCACATGTTGTGTGGTGTCTTTTCTACAAAGATAGATTGGGGATAGTTAGCTGGAATTTTTGTTTTTAAAGGATGCCATATCGACTCCAACTAAAGGAAAATCTAACTAAGAAACAATAGTTAGTATGTAACTGAAAATTGTGTGTATTGTGCGACAGGGTGGCTCAGTGGTTAAAGAAACAGATTCGGAAGCAGACGTGTCCAGGTTCGAACCCTGAATGCAGCAAATTCTGGACGTTACGTGAAATGTTCTCAATGAAGTCGAAACGGGTCTGTTGGATGAATTGCCTTTTCTACACTATACAATATTTAGAATATACTGACAAATGTATGTACATAATGGGACAGGTGCTTATATCGAGATCGCGACCTTGATCTAATTAATTTTTATAATCATCCGTGCAATCAATGTTCATTTAATGATATAAATATTCAATTAAATACGACTTCTAGACATAGTGTGTTGTCTGTTTTATAATGACAGATTATGGATGGTTAGTTGTAACTTTATGTCTAACTGGATGCCATATGAACTCCAATGTATATATAAAGTAGTGAAAATCATTCATGTGGCTCTCATTACTAGTTGTCTTCTATACATTTTACTCGATAGGAAATGCTCAATTTCTATGCAATCATGAGCATGGCATTTGTGTGACTTACGCCACACGTACAAAAGTTATACTACAATACTTAATTTGATTATGCAGATAGTTAGGAGCTCGTCTTTCAAATTCATGGGCTACATGTTATGTACCAGACGAACCATGTTTAAACCAATAATGATTGCCGAGTCAGCTGTTTGGCTAATAAAAGACGTGTAATTTACCAAAGTCTTCAACTGATTTATTTTAAATAATCCATATATTGTCAAATTACGCAATTCTGCTACTCATTTGCGCAACAAATTGTCGGTACATTTTGATAAAGCGAACCAAAAACTGCCCACAATTTACAATCAAAATTTAAACGCAGACATGAAGTGCGTACTTTGCAAAGGCAGTGTGTGTGTGCGTGTATTTAAAATTCAGTGTTAAATTTGTTGGTTTGGGTAAATGTGCATGTGTGCGTGTATGTTTGTATCTAAGGCTCGACATCAAGAATTCCGCGTAGCAGGGGAATGTTGAGTTATAGCAGTAGATTACAACATGCGGGCTATATAAAATGGCCATTATTAAGCGAGTACTCAAATTGACACAAACAAAATTCCCGTGCGTTTTCTGTTCAATTCTACTTTGCTTTAGCAGAAGTTTAAACTTTAGGATGCAAATTAGCAACGGGTAAATGGCATTGTTTCTTCTACAGGATTGAGGCACTTATTGTTGACTGGGCGTGACAGCCAGGCACATATGTTAATAATTTCTATGCTTATAAATTTTGGCCTACTACTTTGCCGATGCTTCTGCTTGTCCACTAGTTTAACGTTTATTTTTTATGTAAGATGGCTTCGGAGTTTTGACAATACACCACCCTGTGGAGAACCAGTAAGTTAAACCACAAAAAATGTTTTTCGAGTTACATACGGACACATAAATCTTACAGCACCCCCTCCCTCCCCCACGCACTGAACGTGCATCCCTTGTTCTGATATGGTAAACGAGTAAATTGTCCATATCAGCATGATGCACTAATATCAGGTTTATCGATTAAAGAATGGACTAGTGAGTGGCGCATCGGAGGTTCAATTCCTATTGGCTGTCAATACAACTGCTGATGACTATAGTCAATAGTGATGCTGGAATAGACGAGAAGTTAAAATGTGGTCAGCGAAATATTGGCTTTCCGAACTGGCCTAGAATGACAGGTTGCTTGTTGGCATTTATTTTTCACTTTCTTGATAAATTGAATTTGCTGTCATATGCAATATCAAGTTTATACTGGCAAAATAATTATGTCAAATTCTGACATTGTATTTCTATTATATATATATATATATATATATATATATATATATATATATATATATATATATATATATATTCAGAGATTTAATATGATTATTTAATATAGCTGTCAAAATATTATCACTGATGTCTCATCAGGGTTACAACTATCTGTGATCATCACAATCACAGATTATGGATGCCTCAGAAGGCTAAAAACTTATTCCTACGGATAATTGTATAGGTCCGAGGGTGTGTATAAGGGATTAAGGTAAATTGGAATGAATCGCTTTGCTGCGTGGTTCTGGCTTGAGTCACTTAGCTAATAAAGTATTGGCGTTTGTAACAAATTTTGATTCTTAATTTATTTTTGAGAAGAATCTCAAATTTTCTTCATGGAATCAACGTGGATATTTTTTTTTCAGTGACCCCACAGTTTCGTTCTATCATCTGCGGTATTCAGCGTGTCGGTGAGCACACTTATTGTTGTAATTGATGTATTGTAAGAAATCTTTTTAAAAAAAATATTATGATCTGTTCTGAATATATGGAGGACTTAAGAAATATAGTTTAAAAGATAGTTCTGAGGAATTTAAGTGTTCCAAATTAGATGATCATGCCGCATATATGGATTAACCGAGCCTGGCATCTCAGACGCTCTCTTATGATAAGGACCAAAGGACCTGTGCATCGAAGATAGCGAAAAAGGTTTGCCTACTTCATGACGGGATGAAGATTTTGATTTCTAAATGTTTGTCACAAATCGATGTGTGCATTCTCCGGCAATTATGCATTTTTGCTTTTATGATCGCTGTCCTTTTTTGACAAATGATATGAACGATGATTGCCGAATACTGGGGGATATTTTGACTCGTTTCGTCTTGTTCGCTAATAGAAACTTGAATCATTACGTCAATGTGGATTGTGAAGGTAACTATTAGGATCCTGCAAAATGCATCTGAACATGTCTCGTTAATGAAAAATAATTGAAATTCCATTTCATGTTGCAGTAAATGACGCAGTTTTTGACGACGAATACGATACTTATATTGATTAAACTAGTTTAAAATCAATTATGGTAAAAAATGAACATTGACGACGCATAGGAAAAGGTTCTCCGGTCTTGCAATAATGAATTCGATGGCAAATTGATTGGATCTTCCGGTAATTTTAGTTTTGGGACTGTGTATTCATGATTCACCGTGTGATCTCATGCAATTCATGAATGAAAATTGACAATAATTGACGAAAGCGACTTTTTGTAGTGTATAAACTTTTAATTATTAGTATGTCACAATAGAATAACCCGATGTTATTATAGATCACGGTGCCATACTGATGCACACATTTCTTAATTCATTACCATTATCTCATATGTCGCGTCATTTTATGCAGAAAAGTTGAAAAATATTTCGCACCTGGAAAGATGTAAGTTTTTAACACATAAAATTTATCGACAAATTCACCCACCGACTTTTCGGTTGCGTTCAAATGACAACATCAATGTGCTTTAAATTGGAGATAGTTTTAGAATAGAATAGAATAGAATATCTTTATTTGGATTCAAACCACACATGTTCCATCAAATAATAAAATTGGAAAATGTACAATATAAAAAAAGTTATCACATCACATAAAAATGTGCAATTAGTCTCATGTAGATAAGTATATCTCACTAGTTGTACTGTATAATATATCAATATCAGAAAGTTCGGCTGTAAGGAATAATAAATGTAATTTAAGAATATTTCTATCAATGATAGAAACATTAATAAAAACACACACAATAATAATAATAATAATAATAATAATAGTAAATAATATTAATAATAATATTAATAATATTATAATAATAATAATAATAATAATAGGCTAATAATAATAATAATAATAATAATAATAATAATAATATATAATAATAAATAATAATAATAATAATAATAATAATAATATAATAATACTAATAATAATAATAATAATAATAATAATAATAATAATAATAATAATAATAATAATAATAATAATAATAATAATAATAATAATAATAATAATAATAATAATAATAATAATAATAATAATAATTGGTAAAATTAGGAACTTTGGGTGTTTCAGAAGTCCACAACTCAGTCAAACAGACTATTTGTATTTCCCGTACTTAATGCTGATTTTTTGTGGGAAAAATGGCTAGTTTTTTTCACAGTATCCATTTAAATTCTCTTCTATAAAGTCAGGTAATGTTGACTTGAGCAACTTGGACACTAGCAACAAGTGTACGCAAGATAAAATCTTTGCAAACTAGTTTTAATTTGTGTGATTGTTTCTTTTTGCCTGTGTTCACCACTCCGCTTGTTTGTGCGTTGAAATGCTTACCGGATTTTCTTGTTCGTATGTGTGTATTAGAATGACTTCACGTATTTGCCCTTTTGAGGTGAAGTCATAATAGAAGGCCCAGGAAAAATTAAAGCCTAACAGGTAGCGACTACACCAATTGCTTTTACGCTCAATCACTTATTCAATTATGTGGTCCGATAGGTAGTGTAGTCAGTCACAAAGTCACTTGGCGACTAGCCAAGCACTCACTAACTTAGTTTGCCTCGTTGTAAACTGCGACGTCAATCCTCGTTAAACCTAGTTTTAGCAAAAGCAGTAGCAAAGTATTCTATGAACTGACAATGTGTTCGCGATGGCCAAATCTTGCACAACGGTATGGCACAGGAACAGTCATATCTAATGAATATTCGCACAAATTCCATCAACTGACCACACTAATTTTGTCAATGTCAACACTTGTAGATGTATCCTGCAGAGTGAAATATGAATTATGAAACAAGTTGAAGCCTTTCTGAAAATAACCAAGAAAAACAAAAAGTGGGTGGAAATTAATCACGCCGGTATATTAACGCACAATATTTCTGCAAGCCATTTCGCATACTTTCAGTGGTGCACTTACTGTGCTTAATGAAACGTCAAATATATTAAATGAAAATTGTAAATTATGGCATAATTAATATTACTCAGCAACTGTGATCATGAATTTAATTAATAGATCAGTCAAAATAAAGTTTACTGGCTTAAAATGAAGCGTGATCGCAATTTACTAAGTCGGTCGCACAGCATGGCAAATCTCACGTTAATCACATTTATTGATTCGATCGGACCTTCGGTGACCAAGAGCAGAGCCTTGCGGAAACCTGACACAGCAATGCTTACGCAAGGCACAGAAAATACGAAAAGTAACTATCACCTGAAATGATCTTGCATACATTCGTCATAGATGGAGTCTCGGCTTTACAAATTCTATGCAGTCAAAACTTTTATATTTTTCAGCTTTCATCACTCATAAACGAACTTTGGTTGCGCGTGCGATGATAACAATCACTATTATCAAGATTGCAATCTTGATATAAACACCTGACCCATTAAGTGCATACATTTGTGAGTGTACACTATGAATTGTTAGTGCAGACCGGTTTACTACTTATTGGGAACTCATCACGCGAACCTGGGCGCGTCTGCTTCGGAATCTGGTGCTCTAGCCACTGAGCCACCCTGCCGGAGATTAAAAACCATTTTCAGTTATATACTAACTAATGTAACTTGGTTAGTCTTTCTTCATTTAGGTGGAGCTCAGATGGCATCCATTTAGAATAAAAGTTCCAACTAACAATTCCCAATCTTTCATGATTGAACAGACACCACACTACATGGAGAAGTGGTATTTAAATGAACATTTTTATATAATTAAACGAACATTGGTTGCGCGGGCGGTGATAGCAATTACTATAATCAGGGTTGCAATCTTGATATAAACACCTGACCCATTAAGTACATAAATTTGTCAGTATAAAGTACTTATTTTATAGTGTATAAAAGGCAATTTCTCCAGGAAACCGGTTTCGTCCTTATTCGGAATTCATCCCGTACTGTCCAGAGTTTGCCGCCGACGGGGCTCGTACATAGGCACGTCTGCTTTTGTATCTTAAATGTAGAATATTTTTCAGAAATTGGATTAATCTAAATTGCTTGATCTGCGTTTTGGCTAACGCAATTACTTTTCCAGTAGTTTACTTTCTTTCATTTATCTTTAATTTTTGTACACTACATGGGTAAGAGATACTGAATTAAAAATTTATATAATTAAATAACCAAGTATGCCATATATACTTCACAAAAAAGAAGAGGCTAACGAAGAAATATTAGTGCGTATGTGACTGAAACTTCTACGTGGTTTGCGATAGGGTGGCTCAGTGGTTCAATCAATATATTCCTAAGTAGACGTGCCCAGGTTCGAGCCCTGACCGAGGCAAATTCTGGACAGTAACTGATGAGTTTCCAATAAGGACGAAATCAGTCTGCTGGATTTTACTACTGTTGCAAATGATCAAAATGTTTGTAATGTGCGTCTCAAGTAAATTTTTGTCAAATTCTACATTAAGGTTACTGGTAACAAATACAACGTCGCTGATTTATTTAAAGTCGCACAGAGTAAATGAAGGCATTGTCGTGGATTAGAAAATTGTCTACATTCGCCTACGTCAAAGAGATTTTGCCGCCAATTTGCTCTACATTATCTTAGCATGCATATTGTTGAATTGACGTTTGTTACTCGCGCCAACTTATCAGTTGCAATTCTTTAATTCAAGTTTGCGAGCTTGAAGTAAACACCAATCCAACCGGTTTTCAAAAAACATAACAAAACTATGGTAATTCAGTGCACTGAGAATGATCGCGGAATACAATTAAACAATCATTGATTGCGCGGGTGGTGGTAGCAATTCTTTAAATCAAGTTCGCGATCTATAAATAAGCACCAATCACATTGTATTTAATGTACGTGGCGAATGCTGCAAAATGTTATATTTGGTGACCGCCTAGAAATTGTCCAGTCGACACGAGGTGAGAGCCACATATCTAATTTTACTTTCCATATATATGCTTTACGGTTTGATTCTCACTAGTCAGTTTGCCGACGTGCTCTGATGATTATCATGGAAGTTCGAAATGCGCCAGTACGTGCGACTGACATAGTTTCGCAATGTTGTTCGACATCTGATTAAATACAATGGGATTGGTGCTTACCTGAAGCTCGAAAACTTGTTTTATAGTATTCCTACCACCACCCGCGCAAATAATAATTATTTAATTTTGTCAGTTGCAAGTTCACAAAAAAACGCACATGTTAATTGTACAAAATCTTTAGTTCCTGCCAACTTTGGTATGCTCACCTTTTCCAATATAGTCTAAGGTGATAATCGGCGTGCAATACATGAATCAATCGAGAACGTTTATAGTCTTATAAATGAAGGTTTTCTTAATATATTCTTTTGTGGAGTTATGGTTAGCACGGATGAGCTTGCACGAAAAAGTAAAATCATCAATCTTACTGATGTTCATTGAATCAAATTTGTGAGCTTGAAGTAAATAGCAATCCCAAAATATTTAAACAATTGTCATGCAAAACACACACACACACACACACACACATATATATATAAATATATATATAAATATATATATATATATATATATATATATATATATATATAGTCTACAAAAAATAATCTTCCAAAAGCCTAAATATTGTGGAGATTTTGTATTCGGTATTTTTCCGCACTAAATTAAGGATGGTCTGGAGAAGATCGGAAAGGAAATTATATATTTGGAAAATATCGAACGGCTAATGATTTGACTCTTCGGCTAGGTAGAAAGTAGTTAGCTACGTATTTGCTTACACATTGATTTCGACAAATACATTTGTTTACCTGTTTAATATAATTTTAAGTAGTGATATAAGATGGAAATATTTATTAACGATTGTAATGAAATAAGAATTGTATAGTAAAATTTGATCTGGATATATTCATATATAATTGAATTAAATGATGCATCAAATATAATGCAGGAAATGAATTCTACTAGAAAATGAGTAACCGCTTCACTAAAGATGATCTTTGAATACGCACCTAGAATGGAACTAAATGATGTATTCAAGGTTATTAATAAAATGATATCTTCAAGTGAAGGAAGTAGAAAATTGCCAAATATGATCTTTGGAAGCGCATATTGAATTGAAGTACATAATGTATTCAAATTCAAATGAAATTCACCTGTGAAGAATCATATCACTAAAGATGATCTAGTGATAAGTCAAACGTATTAAACCAGATGTTTCATACAAGGCAGTCAATAAAATGAATTATATCAGTGAAGGAAGAATCATAATTCATGTCAAGAAAGCCACGCGAAAATTGCAAATGATCGCATGGACAATTTTATTAATGACACTGTGAATTTGAATAGGTGCCATCATAGATTATGGATACGTATTTGTGTAAACTTTATTCATTAAAGGTGGTATTGATCAACAGCTAATTTAAATAAATGTAGAGGTCCACAATTTGGCATACCCACATAATTTTCTTGAATGCCAGAGTGTTTAATGTTCAGTTAATCCAAAGTGCAAGCAAGGTCTTATGAGAGAGTACCCATTGACTGATTTGTTCTCTACTTCGTGTCCATTAAGTATAATAGGCACAAATACTTTATTATTAAACCAATCACCTCCTTATTATGAAAGCTATGTTAATATTTTTCTTTGTTTCGTTGAACTTCAAATTATATATATATATATATATATATATATATATATATATATATATATATATATATATATTCGTGTGTGCGTGTGTGAATTTACATAAAGATATAACAAAATTTTAGATTTGTGTTTAGTAATTTCGTGTCCATACTTATCTAGTCCTGCCCATCTGTGATGGACATCAGTAAATACAATGTGCGGAGGAAGGACAAATTTTGTCTTCCGTTGACATGGTAGAGACCCGCTATTTTATTGACATAAATTAAAAGTTCTCAAAGAAATTAAAATAGAGTGGCTAGTAAGTAGCTTTATTTGATAGGACACGAGAATAGGAGCCGAATTTTATATATATATATATATATATATATATATATATATATATATATATATAATATTGTATTTACGAAAAAATATTTATCAATTGTAGGTCTATTTTGGAGAAATTTTTAACATCGCCGGTAATTATTTATATTAA
This sequence comes from Eudiplozoon nipponicum, assembly GCA_029291075.1. Classification (NCBI taxonomy): domain Eukaryota; kingdom Metazoa; phylum Platyhelminthes; class Monogenea; order Mazocraeidea; family Diplozoidae; genus Eudiplozoon; species Eudiplozoon nipponicum. The sequence goes on along the minus strand of JAQBSW010001027.1, from coordinate 4,941 downwards.
ACAATTTCATTAAATAAATGAACGTATATTGTGTTCAAGAAATGAGAGAATATTATAGCTGAGAATATGTACTTTCATTAGTAATATTTTTTGAAATAAATTCATTACGTAACCAAAGTGGACATTAATTATTTAATAGCTTTTTTCCCAAAAGAAATCATCGGTCATTTTATGTGCTATTGAAAAAATGCAAATAATAAAAATTGACGAGAAGAATAAATTAGTAAAAGAATAAATAATTTAATTTAAAAAGTTATATAAGGGAAATATAAGCTAATATATAATTGAAAATTGCGATGTAAGCGTGGCTACGGTGGCGTAATGGATGAATTGCCAGATTGAATCATACGCCTACAGTTCCATCCGCTGCTTCGGTAATTCAGCCAACTACTCTTTGGTGTCCACGATAGAGAAACTAGTCGGGTAGATGTGTTGCATTAGACATCTTATGCAACGTTTGGCCTAGATCGACAATATATATATATATTCAAAACCTGCTATTTTGCTTCTATTTGCTATACTTTAATTAGGTGTAATGGTGTTAGTTTTACGATGACTGATAGTGGATACCCAATCTATAATTTCAATTTTAAGCATTAATCACTTAAATTGATTTTAAACTTAATAGTGCATGTAACAAAAGAAAACGTAGATCATTGAAAGACTTGTAGATCTTTGATTTAATTATCTCCGCAATGTTCTGGTCGGTCGAAAAATCCGATAAAAAATTCCGACCAAATGCATACTTTGACGTGAAACTGGAGATTTCATGCAATGTACGTCTTTTTTGGTATAGTAAATGATTTTACAATTCTGAACCAGGTGTTCACGAGTTCAATCCCCGTCACTGGAATTTATGATAGTTTAAAGGAGTGCCAAGTGCGAACGACTCTAGCCATCTATTAAATTGTATCTTTTATATTATAAAATGTTTGGCTTTTATAGGCAAAATCACTTTTCGGAGTGAGTGTATTTCAAATGCCTGATTTAAGCTAGCAAGTTGTAACTTTAGATTAGAATCGGTACACAACTCAGTCAAACTGAATCAATGGGCGATAAAACACACACACATATATAAAATAAACCAACATTCACACACACACACACACACACACACACCTATATATATATATATATATATATATATATATATATATATATATATATAATAAAGAAGTAAATGAAATTAAGCCTTTCGTCTATCTTAACCAAACTAGTTTTAATAGATAATATTTTGATCTTTACTGGTATAGGAAAGATAAAGGAAGCCACCTCATGAAGATGATCTAATTCAAATGCTGAAGTTTGTTCAACGAATGACTGTTGTCATGGGACACTATTAATGTACTTAATCTGTATAAAATAAGGAGATTCCGCCAATTTTAGTACAGGGTTAGAGTTTTTGCGTCACATACGCGGTTATTTCGAATTATCAAATTGATAGCAATGGTTTATTCAGAAGTAAGAATGCTTAATTTATGCGTACGTATAAATAACTATTTCATAATACAAGTGAAGAAGACAAGCAATTTCCTATATAAAACACTTATAATATATACCCACATATAAGCGAGAATTGCTTAATTTTTGTTCTCAAGTAGTACCATGGCGAATAATAGCCAGTACAGCTTTAGACTTGCTTTGATTCCGTGAATTTGAAGCCAACGTCAAGTTAGAATAAGCAAATCTGGTCTTGTGATTAGTATACTATGTGTTAATAGATTTCGGAAGATGGTACTGGAAGTTAGGTATCGAAATGTTAAACAGCTAAGGCCAGATCGAACTTCATTTACAGTGGCTAGTACGAATGATATGGAAGCCTTAGGAGTGATGACACCATTAAGCTGAACTCGGCGGCTACATGGAAATGCGAATCAATTAGGTCAGAGTGTTAATCGGCCACCCACGAAAGAAAATGGGGAATACGTGAAATATGTACAACATGACTGAGTCTCGTTTCCACGAATCAATCTGTTGATACAGCTTTAATTTAACGAGTCAGGTCTACAGCATAGAAAATTATCCAATAATTGAAATTAAAATCTTTTTACACTTGAGTAATAATTGAAGCACAAATTTACTAAAAGAAAGTGCAATGGTTTCTGCCATTTTAGTGATGATGTTGTAGACAAATTTGTTTCCAATTGCTTTTACAAAGTCACTATATGATAAATATCGCAATTTATTCAAATTCGTGTAACGAAGAATAGTATGTTGAACAACTGATGATGTAACACCTAATTACGCTCCTCAACATCGTCAACTCGTCGTCAATTATTTATGCTCCAACATTTTCAATGGCTAGTAAATTTCGTGTTAAACTCTTCTTAGTGACCAGAACAGTCGGAGCGTATCCATGAAGAAGACAGACATGTCATGTACCTACAGATGAGGAATTTTTAATTTTATGCAAAACTACGAGTGCAAATGCGAGAACTACGTCTGTTTACCTGATCCTGGTTGGGACTAACAAAGAGTAAATTCTAGTTGGTTTATGCTTTGAAAAATATTTCGGCAGCCATTTGTACCTGCCATCTTCAGTTCCACCCATCATGAAAAGTTTAAAAAAATAAACTAACGAAGAAGCAAATGGCCGCTGAAGTATTTCCAAGGAGCAAATCACTGGAATTCGGCATGTATCAATCACAACAACGGTCAGGTAATTTTGATAAATTTTCAATTTTTTTCACTACGGCCGTTAATCGTAAATAGAACAAATTTTATGAAAACACCGCGCAACAACAGTCGTTCATGAAATATATTACGGTGTTATATTAATGTCACCCATTACTCCATTTCTAAGTAATCTTAAATTTACATTCTCATTGCTGGAATCGAAACCTAAAAAATCTTTCAATTTATGAACAAAAAATTAGAATGAATTTGCAAAGTCTGTAGTATCGATTTATCCAGAGAATGTGAATTTTCCGAATCGCGACAACTTTTATTTAAATAATAACTGCGCATTATTGAAAAACCGGCCAGTTTTAACTAATTATTATACTGTACATTTAAACAATCGTTGTTTGCGCAGAGAATGACGATAATACTTGAAATCAAATTGGCGATTTTGAGATAAATACCAATCACATAGTACCTAACCAGTTGCACAATCGAACAAAACAACAGGCAGTCACATGTGCTGGCGTGTCTCGACCTATCATTATCATCATCACAACTGAACGTCAAACTGGTCCACGAAGACCAAACCTCAATTAATATATAAAGTATGGAAAATGAGATATGCAGCTCTTATACGTAATAAGCCAGCACACATTTTACATGGTTGGAAATGTCGAATGCAAAATTTCTCTACAGTTACAGCTTTCCACAGCTTTCGCCACATCTACACGAGTCATAATATTACATACACAATCGTTGATTGTATGGGTTGTGAGAGCGATTCCTTAAATCGAGAGCTTTAGATAAACCAAAATACAATGGGGCCTAACGAGTTGCTCTTCAAAACCTTTATGATCTTGACTCATATTTGTTGCTGATCTAAGGAGTTTACATTTTACTGCAAAACAATTCCTTAAATTTTCCCAAGATTTCGTAAGCGAAATTTGTTTACACTATGCCTGTGAATTAATATTCACATATCAATATGGCAAATTGGAACCTGCATTGTTTTATTATCACTCGCATTGGTTAAGCGCTAAAATATCACTGTGTGTGGGTGCAAGAATGGATTATTTTATGCGGTGTAAACAGTCACTGTATAGAAGTGGTATTAAAAATCACCTTAGCATTGTTAATGTGTTAGAGATTTTTGCCATGCCAGTTTAAATTGTAACCAGGGTATCACGTCTGCTTTTTATTAAAGAGAACAGAATGTTATATTCTGCAGAACACCACTCGCAGAAATCGAAGATAATGTACGAAGACCAAAATGTTCGCTAAATACTTAAATATACTGTACAACGAAAGCATATGAATTCAGAAATAGTCAAGCAGAAATAACTAGGCATCAGAAATTTAATAGATTAAACAATACAACAAAGGAATAAGGGAAATACAAATAATGATAAATATATATAATAACGATGCAATATGCGAAATGCGAAACAGAATAAATAAACAACAGAATAAATAAAATATTCCCAAAAAACTAGCATGTACCTATTTAAAATAAATAAATAAATAAATAATATATTGACTGATTAACTAGAAAATAAAACTAATGACTAACTAACTAAATAATTATCAAATAAGCCCAACTTACTAACTAACTAACTAACTAACTAACTAACTAACTAACTAACTAACTAACTAACTAACTAACTAACTAACTAACTAACTAACTAACTAACTAACTAACTAACTAACTAACTAACTAACTAACTAACTAACTAACTAACTAACTAACTAACTAACTAACTAACTAACTAACTAACTAACTAACTAACTAACTAACTAACTAACTAACTAACTAACTAACTAACTAACTAACTAACTAACTAACTAACTAACTAACTAACCAACTAACTAACTAACTAACTAACTAACTAACTAACTAACTAACTAACTAACTAACTAACTAACTAACTAACTAACTACATAACTAACTCACCAACTAACTAACTAACTAACTAACTAACTAACTAACTAACTAACCAACTAACTAACTAACTAACTAACTAACTAACTAACTAACTAACTAACTAACTAACTAACTAACTAACTAACTAACTAACTAACTAACTAACTAACTAACTAACTAACTAACTAACTAACTAACTAACTAACTAACTAACTAACCAACCAACTAACTAACTAACTAACTAACTAACTAACTAACTAACTAACTAACTAACTAACTAACCAACCAACCAACTAACTAACTAACTAACCAACTTACTAACCAACCAACTAACCAACCAACTAACTAACTAACTAAATAACTAACCAACCAACTAACTAACTAACTAACTAACTAAC